>JAECUM010015503.1:0-51279 GCA_016617855.1 Megalonaias nervosa
GGTGAGTTTTAAGAGCGCTCTTGAATGAGATCACTGTGTCTTTGTGTCTAAGTGCAGTGGGCAATTCGTTCCACGTTGCTGGACCCTGGTATGCAAAAGAGCGTTGTCCATATGATTTCATTTTCATAGTAGGAATAATGAGAATAAGAGTGTCAGAAGAGGAGCGTAAATATCTTGCAGGTGTGTACACATGGGTGAGGTCAGATAGGTATGTTGGACTGAAGCCCGTCAGTGAAACGTAGCACTGAGAACAAATTTTGTGTTTAATTCTGGATCTTATGGATAGCCAGTGTAGGGTAGAGAGCAGGGGAGAGGCGTGCTCTGATCGTGGTACTCTAAGGATGATCCGAGAAGCTGTGTTTTGAACTTTTTGAAGTTTCTGGAGTAGATATTGAGACGAACCAGACATAATTGAGTTACAATAGTCCAGTCTTGAAAGTACTAAGGAACACACAAGTGTTTTAGTGGCATCAACTGACAGATACTTGCGAATGGAGCTGATGCATCTCAGCTCAAGATATGCAGCCTTGCATATGTTCATGACATGTTGGTGCAATGAGAGAGAACTGTCAAGAGTAACACCGAGGTTTCGTCCTGACTGTGTGAATTTAATGTTGGTGTTGCTAATATTTATTGTCTGCGGTAAAGGATGTGAATGAGAAAGTCTTTGTGTTGTAATCAGAATGGCTTCAGTTTTATCATCATTCATCTGCAGCTTGTTACATGTCATCCATGATTTCACATCGGAAATTCATAACAATAATCATTATTTGGATCATGTGGCTGACGTGAGAAATGAAGGCAGAGGATTTAAATCAATGAATAAAGCTAATTAAATATTAAAATAATATTGTACATACTAAGTCAATAGCAAATTGTTTACGTTTGGAAAACTGTAAACACATATACTTTTTAGAAGTTTTTTGTGCAAAGATACTGCCCATTTTATCATAAGGAGATGAAAGTTGCGGGTTTAGTTATGCACATGACATCGCAGAAGATCTGCTGTGAACTAGGAGTAGCCTGCATCAACGTATATTGTTACAACGTTTAAGTTCTGGTTCCAATTGCTGAAAATGTCCAATAGCAGACTTCTACAACGTATTTCATCATACATTTTAAATGGCCTGATACTTCATGTTGTAAATCTTAGGTTCATGTAATTAACTAATTAATTAAAGTAGTTTACACGTATGGATTTGGAGAACCTAGTTTAACCAAAGTGTGGGTAACGAATTAATTTTCATCAATTCATTGTTCAGGCAGACTTGTATTGATATCGATATGTAAGCATGGGGTATCAACATAAATTAATTAAATCGCTTGATAGCTATAAATCATTAAGCATGACTTTGTTAAAGAACCATACCTATAGGGGCGCCCCAGATTTTTTTTTTCTTGGGGGGAGGGGGAAACAAACATGTAGTAGTCAACTATTAAGCTTTACGGATGTTGGCCAAAATATTTTTAGTGGTGAAATCCGGGGAAGGGGGGGGGACGCCCATGCATACCTAAATATTATTTTAAAAACCCGTTGTACATTAACTTGATTTGAAAATTAAGGAACATTTGTTTGAATCTTAGAGCAAAAACAGGAATGTATGATCATACACACTATCGTGAATGAATGTGTACCTTTCCAACTCAGCTTTTCAGTCTGAATATAATTATGTTTAATGTGTGTAATATTATAACTTGAATGTTAGTGATGTTTACCAATATAATTATATGTACAACCCTCTGAAGATAAATTGGTAACTACCTCGACAAGTAAAAACAAGCTGACATGAAATTCACTATGCAGATTTGTATTTATATGCATCTGAATAGAAAAAGGAACTTGAAGAATCTTTTATGGCAAACACTGTATAAAATTTGTTACAATTTATGTGTTTCCCATCTCGCTCTCCAATTGTGTTGCTAAACATGTATACTGCTATTTATGACATGCGCTTGTGGCCAATATTACTTGAATGAAAATAGAGTTTGAGAGACTTATTTGAAGTAGTTGTTTTATTTCAAATAAAAGAAAATTATCTCTTGTACTCGTTTATAAGACAGGTCTATCTGCATGCAACAGTGACCCTGTTCTGTCGTTACATAATGCGCCAGCAGATCAGGGTCTAAGTTGTATGTTCCTATTGATTACTAGTAACAAACCGTATAGAGGTAGATCTGCCGGCGCATCATGTGGGTTTATGCAGTTTGCAGTTGGACCCGACTTGTAAGCAAGTACAAATGGCAATAGTTATGGATAATGTATAATATTTTTAGAAACTTAATAGTATTTTAAGGAACTTAATGAAAATGCGCGCTATCTTATTTTTTCTCATGGATGCTATTATTTTTTTTAAAGTGCAGTAAACTCTTACTGTTGTGTTCAGGTGATGTAATAATTTAGAGGTACGAATTACGACAGCATACCAGCAGCAACCGACGTGCTCATACACGTTAAGATTCCTAAAAGTTCATTGGAAGAGGGAGCCTCACCCTACACTGGAAAAGCAATTACTTATGTTAAACATACATTTTAATAAAGTCTGTATTACAACATATTTTTGACATATAATTGGTAGTACAATATGTTGAACATATGCAGCTTAACATAACATGTGTGTATTTTCGCATGGAAGGTCATGTGTAAAAGGTGATTTGATTCATATTTTTTTAAAAATGATAAACATTTGGTATGTATATATTGTACACGAAACCAAAATTGTAAAACTTGTGATAGGTGTAATGTGTGCATGTTAAACAGGTGTTTAAGCATAAGTAACTCACATATGTTTTACATTTGTGGTACACACGTTTCACATTTGTCAGGTGAAACACCTTTTTAGCATGCTGTATATATGTAGAACATACGGTCATATGTGAATCGTAAGTGCTGCTTTTAATGTTTATGCAGATAAAGACTTTTAGAAGCCCATAGGAATATTAATAAAAGTTCTACAAAGTTACCTTTCAAAAACAAAGATTTTACAAGTTATTTTGAAGTCTGTTGATGGCAGATTAACCCAAGTGGCAAAGAACTTTTGTTATCTATATAAGAAGAATCTCGCACTTTTTGTTTTGTTTGCTTTAATTAAATATCTTCATTTGCGACTTCAATATCTAAATTAAAAAATCTGGGATCGGAATAATTATAGAGATCCGTTATATATAATGCTAGTTTTGTAGTTCGGTATTAAGACACTGTCCTTTATAATGAGCGCCATCAAAGAAAATTAGTAGCTATGAAGTTAGAAATCTGAGTTGGAAATTAATCATTTAGGATGTTCATCTAATTCCTCAGCAGTGTCAAACGATATAACAGATCGTCATTTCTGTCGAAAATGAACAACTTAATATACAATGCCACCTGTTTATGAAAAGAAAAGCCATATCGAACGACGAATCGTGTAGGCTAGAAGCGAAGAGAAAAATATCAAAGGTAACTGTTAAAAACCACGGTAAGGCATTTCTTTTTAGTTCGGTGTTCTCTCGTAATTCTGAGTTTCCCAAACCAAAGTTTGTAGACATCAACAGATCGACATTTGATTTTTTGTTTTATTTTTTTATGCGTTAATAAATCTACAGTCCTTTCTTTAGTTAAATTATACATCTAAATTAAGAGTGTTTTTAGTGGACGATACATTAGTTAAGTAACAATTATACCTGTACGTTCTATAATTCCGGTCCCTTTGACTACTGGAAAGGTGAACCACTGTTTCTCATGCACTTTCTCAATAGAAAACCAACTGTAGACTTAGCTATATAGTAAAGATAAGTTCATGACGAAAAGTGTCATTTATGTCAGAGCTGAATTTCTCTTATATATGCCTTATCATCAATGAACAAAGGCAAACCTATGCCAGACAGCAAGGGAATACGATTGTATCACTACGCGTAAGAAGGTCAAAGGCGTGCTTGGGCTCGATTATTATTACATTATAGGCCATATAAGGGGTGCATTAAAGGGAATGTTTTTATAATGAGAAAAATAGGTTATTCAGTTTATACATAGTCCGAGAGTATAATCATTCCCTTATATGTGAATGTTTTCTCGCATCGTAAAATTAGGAAATGAGCTGCAAATCCTTAAGTTAGCAAAGTTACTCACATTGACCTAATAAAGCAATCTGGTGTTGTGGTCTAAATATCCAATCATTACATTGACTATATTTTTAACTAAGCCCCACACAGTCAGTTATATGAAAATGGTAAACAAAGTCATTGCAGGATAAAATCTTGTCACAGTGATTCCTTTTGGAAATAATGGTACAAAACGTAGTGTTGCAAGCTTACAAGCCAGTCTCGAGACGGAACCTACATATAAATCATGGATGACCATTTTTGTGAAAGAAAATGATGAAGTCAACGAAAGTATAAGAGACCTTCACAAAATCTTCAATAATTCTCGGGTGGTCGAGTGGTCTAAAGCGCTCACCTTTACAGATCACTCACATCTCGCCTCTATCCGTGTAAGTTCGAGTCTCGGCTCAGCCAACGTGGGTATGTGAGAGAGCTTACAAGTAGCTTCTCGTGGTTCTTGGTTCTTCCCAGGATTTTCCTGGGTTCTACCTCTGCCAAATATACTGGCCGCCATATATAGCCTATTATGAACTGAAAAATTGCGTGACCCCCTCCCCAACACAAACCCCAAACCAACAAACCAAACGACTTTCCGTAAGTAGACCGCGCAGGCTTTCTGTTGTGGATAGACTATATAATACCAACAATTGTCTTCTGTTAAAATGTTTATTCACCAATATAAACTTTTCCTTATATAGTATATGATCCTTAACCAGTGCAAATTGGTGAATTTTAAAACACTGTTTCAACAATTATCTTATATATACGATGCTTTATCACATACTTCTATATGTAAAGACCCTTAAATGAAGATAGATTTTCAAGTAAGTGTAACACCATAAAGTGCACAGTAACCTATATAGTCTGTTGGTGGTTTTTGGATTGCGTGAAGCCTGTAACGATCCTTACTTGGGGATAGATCTTCAACTAGGAGCAGCGCAAGAAAATGCACAACTACTTATCTTTTTTAGTGCTTTTGGATTACATAGACCCTTAGCTATGTAAAAATATTCATTTCGCAGGATGTTTGAATAATCCATTTCACAAGCGATCAACATTCAACAGTCTCTTTCCATAAAACAATATTGTCATTAAAAGATAATGCAGCCTCGAAAACTAAGCATCGTTGAATAGGTCAATAATATCTTTTACAGGGATGTATGGGGTGTCCAGGGAGGGGTAGTACCTCTGGCTGGGGGAAACAGTCGCACTCCTTCGGGGGTAGCTCGCCCACTTTTGGTCCCCACTTAGCACTCAACTCTCACCTGTGGCTCCAAGAAGCTGTGGCATGCGCAGCGGCCACATCCCGGAAAACGGCCTCGACTGGCTGGCTAAACCAGGCTGAGGGTAGCCGACGGGTCTTAAACCCTCGGTGAATTAGACTTTGTCTACCTAACATGTGAAGACTGGATTCGGCAGCCTGAGCGGAGGAACCACCAGCTGGTAAACGGGCAGAAAGGCGATTCCCAGCAAAGCGCCGTGGAGCGCTAAGAGCACGACGAGACACGTAGGGCGTCCTGGTCATCCACTGCACTCAACTCCGTCTCCGGCCGTCTCGACTTTGTTCTGTTGCCGGACTCAGATGGTTTTGGGCGAGAGAGTGTGGTCGACGAACTGCACAACTCTTCCTCACTTAAACCAAGTCACCGTGCAAGTCACTCGTGTCTTCCACCCATCCCATTTCATCACCCACCAAAGTCCTGTGGCGACAGGGAAGCGACGAGATGGCAGGTGTGGAAACACTGGCAGCCGTAGCCGCAAACCTGCACGCAGGCGGCTCAGGCCATTAGGATCGTTCACCACTGACACGGAACAGCAGTGGAGTCCGGCAGCCCCCTGAGCGACCGAGCAGCCCTCTTCAGGAATGCACTGCTCACCTCCTTGGCATGAGAAAGGGGCTAGAAAAGGTGCAAAACACATTGCCTGCTCTAAACGTCCCCAGCCAGCTTACCGCGTCTGGCTGGGACCCTACTCCAGCGGTCGAAACAAAAAGAAGAAAATGAGGATTGTTCCTCTCACACTTGACGCATGGAATGTGCGCACCTTAATGGACAGAGACGACGCGAAAAGACCCCAGAGAAGAACAGCCCTAATAGGAAGGAACTCGCCAGATACAACGTGGACATTGCTGAATTGAGAGAGACTCGGCTTGAAGGAGAAGACAAACTCTGTGAAAGGGACTCTGGATACACTTTCTTTTGGAGCAGCTGAGGAAGTGAAGAGCGTCGTGAGGCTGGTGTCGGCTTTGCAGTGAAGACAGCACTGATTGGCAAAAAATTGGCTGGACCTCCCAAGGGAGTAAGCGACAGACTTATGACCATGAAACTCCCCCTCTTGTCTGGAAGAAAGCACCATACCATCATCAGTTGTTACGCTCCAACCATGACCATCCCGGAAGAAGTGAAGGCGAAGTTCTATGAGGATTTTCACTCTGTCATTGCTTACGTTCCAATGCCAGATAAGCTTGTCATTCTTGGCGACTTCAACGCAAGAGTAGGCTTTGATCACGTTGCCTGGAATGGAGTGCTAGGAAAGCATGGAGTGGGTCACTGCAACAGCAATGGTTTCCTTTTGCTCCAGACTTGCACCCAGCACGAACTGCTGATCACCAATACAGTCCTCCGCCTCCCTACCCGTAACCGGGCCTCATGGATGCACCCTCTCTCTAAGCACTGGCATCTCATCGACTACGTCATTGTCAGGAAGAGGGACAGGCAGGATGTGCGTGTCACCAAGTCCTTGTGCGGTGCTGACTGCTGCACAGACCACTGCCTCATCATCACCAAGATCAACATCTGCATTCAGCCCAAAAGACGCCCGCAGGGAAAGAAGGCTCCTAAACGACTAAACATCACCAAACTGAAACGCACCAGGACTAAACAGTCTCTCGTGGAAGCCCTGGAAGAATGTCTGAAAGCCACCCCTCTGGACAATCAGAATGTGGAGACCGACTGGGCGGCATTCAGAGAGCTGGTCTACAGCACAGCTTCGGAAAATCTAGGACCCTCAACCAGAAATCACCAAGACTGGTTTGATGAGAACTGTGACGAGATCGAGCAGTTGCTGGATGAGGAACACCGCCTCCATCAAACCTACCTCAACAACCCCAAGTTCACCTCCAGGAAAGATGAGTACAACAATATACGCAGAACTGAAAAGCAGAAACTCCGTCAGATGCGAGACACATGGCTGAACAACAAAGCTGATGAGATCCAGTGCTACGCAGACAGGCATGACAAGAAGAACTTCTACAACGCCCTGAAAGAAGTGCATGGACCTACATCCTCTGGATCATCCCCCCTTCTCAGCGCAGACGGGAACACACTAATTACTGACAAAGAGAAGATTCTTAAACGATGGGCTGAATACTTTGACAGCGTCCTGAATCGCCCTTCATCCGTCGACGATGAAGCCATCAGTCGTCTCCCCCAATTACCCATCAACGAAGCACCGAATGACCTTCCAACCTTGCTCGAGACACAGAAAGCAATACGTCTGCTCTCCAGTGGCAAAGCCCCTGGTTCAGACTCCATCCCAGCTAAAGTCTACAAAGAAGGGGGCACAGCCCTGATAGAAAGGCTCCACCAACTGTTTTTACTGATGTGGCAGCAAGGGATGATCCCCCAGAAATTCAAAGACGCTTCCATAATCCATCTGTATAAGCGCAAAGAGAACCGCCAGGCCTGCGACGACCATCGATAATTATGTACATATGTCAAGTAGTTAGTTTTAATACAAAAGTACTTTGTGCTCTCTATATATATATTCAAATCTGTTTTTCAAAAATAAGCCTACCTATTAATAAAACTGACCTCGATAATAAGCATTGAAAAAGGTACAGATGGTTAAAATAGGTCTTGACCTACTTTTGAATGTCTCTAATCAAGATGTCGAAGTTAGGGCAAGGAGACATGCAGTACATGCATTCTCGGAGCTGTTAAGGGGCCTTAAATATTAGAAGTGAGAAGCTCCCTGGTCCAGCACGTGGGGGAAAACCCCAGTGGGGATCAAGGAGGCTCCAAGTAAACTTCACCTCACGGTCAGAATGCTTTTCATGAGTCCCATTGCGCTAGCTAGGAAATTTACCTGAGAATGTTAGGAAACTATAAAATCATTAGATTAAAATACAAAACGGACATTTTTAAGAATGCGTGAGAAAATTCACGATAGTGACGATGGATTAAGTGGACTAATATGAAACGTTACATTCTAAGAGAGCTAACATGAAAAGAATGTAATCATTGGTATAAAATAATCCCTACAAAGGATTAATTCCCATTATGGTTTGATATTTGTGATTGAGATCTAAAATTATTTTTTCAAGTGTTCCCTAAAAACAGGTACGTATTGTTACGTATATGTAATTTAATTGCTAGTTTTAAATTCTTTTTTATTTTATTTTTGTTTCATTACATGTTATTGTAATGATAACTTTATTCACTGGATTTGACATTTTTTTTCTAGAAAATTCAGTTCAGTTTAGTAAATAATCACTATTGCTACATTATATTTTTAGCTGACCTAGTTATAGACTTTGGTTCTGAATTTGTAAACACAGAGTGAATATCATTGGTCGTAATCAAGGTCATACTTGGCTTGCGTGTTAGCTCTAATTTGTAAACAACTTTCATTATTGAATCTTACAGTAAAATTCCTTCAGTACAATCGAACTTGTAAATAGCCTACATGCTAATTGCCATATTATTTTACTGCGCTGTTCGGGCTGGATGACCACGTAACCCATCACGCGGGTCTAAAATGGCGTTTTTAGTTGGGTTTAATACTCATATCTCAGTGATTTTAATTCAATCGTAGTTTACACCTTTAGAGCTCAAGGTGTTTTTATTGTTGATGCCAGTTTGATTTAAACTTCTTCTATTTTTTGGATTTAATAATGTATATTCCCTGGACAATACCAGTGCTTATAAAAATTCTTGGACAAAGACATTTAGTGGAAATTATTCGGAATTCTAAAGCCGGAATTATATTCTTGGTGACTCAACAAGGAACTGTTGACACATCAACAAAAAACTGGTTATAGAAGACGTCATCGCCTTCCATCTTGGAACTTCATCGAGATTCGAACTTGGATTCATTTAGAACTTTGTAGTGATAAGACTTATATTTTTAAATTCTAGGATTAATTTTTGGACTAGATTCACAAACTGTAAGTCCTTTTTCATATTTTTACCTTGTTTTCTAGGAAAATAAATTATTTTGTTAAATTTACAAAGCTTGTTGGCTTCACTCTTTTCTTTGTTTCTTTGTACAAGCCTAGTCACGTAACAGTATACAATTAAAACAACACATGATAACATTAAATGAAAAAGAACATAGAGGCCAATAAATAGGGAGACGATAATTACAACTTGGGATCAAATAAAAGCAAAATTAAACGCTACAGAAATGCATACGAGAAAAAAAAACACAAATGAGCCAACACAAGATAGAGTAGTTTTTACATATCAAACATAGCATATCAGACACATCTACATAAAACAACGTACGTTTTTTTCTCCAAAAATTTAGAACATGATAATACCAATTATCAAAGAACGAAAGAATTAAAATTGTTCTGTCAGAGATTTTATATACTGGATATATATTCCTTCAAAGTTTTAAGGAAGACAGTCTACTGGACACCATTCAACTAAAAGAATTACTTTGATCTCAAATAATATATACATACACTTTTGAAACTGATCTAATAGATAGGGAACTAAATTTAGACTTTAATGTGAATTAGTCCGTTCATTGTTTGGGAGCAAAACAATGCGCAACATTCCACATTAAAGAGCATTAGTTGTAGGTAATCTGTTCTGAAATACCTAGAAAACTGAGCTGATGGAGCGTACCAAAAGTGTGAGAATTGAAAAGATAGTTTACAATTAGAAGCATGTCCTAATTTTGTATTTTCTTCTAAGGATGAAGGCGTTATGCAAGATTTTTTTCGCATGGGTTGGAAGAAAAGAAGAAACATTTTTCAGAATCCGAGAAAATCTATTTAATTTTAAAATTGCTTTCTGCAATTGTTATTTGGATCTTAGGTCTTGTCTGAAGTGATTCCTAAGTTGTCACATGTCTTAGCTCTTGATACTACCCCATTGCTGATTTTAACAGCGGGTTTTGCTTCTTTTCGTTTAGAAATAGGAGCATAGAACTGACTTTGCCAGAATGTGGAGACTTAGTTATTTGGCTTTGAACACTAATGTAGAAATAATTAAGCTCTGGGTACAACACTGCTCATATTGTGTTAACAGTTTTGAAGGTTAAATAAAGTGCAAGATCATCTGCATACATGTTAGAATAGATTTTTTTATTTAAGTCGGCAAATAATTGATATAAATAACAAACAAATATGGACCCAAGATGGATCCTTATGGAACATCTGTGATGAGAATCAGTGTGTCGGAAATGTTTGCCATTAATTACAGCAAGTTGCTTTCTGTTTGATAGATATTCACAGATTCAGTGTCCTTAATGATTTACTGTTTCAGTTGATATAAAGACTGGTGTGATCAACAGCATCAAAGGCCTTCTTTTTTATCAAGGCTTACCAATCCCACCATTATGCCATTTTTAAATTTTGTTAAAAACATATTTGTTCACACTAAGAAGTCCAGATTCCGCAGAGTGAGTCTTTCTCGAACTAGACTGGACGCAAGGGAAGAGATCAATATATGTAAAATAAGACTAAAGATTGGAATAAACAGTTGCTCTAAAACTTTGAAAGTAGTGGCAAGAGAGATATTGGACGACCTGGACATGATTTATTATCTTTCTTACAACTAACACAAAGACGTGCATTTTTGTTGATGGTTTGAATTTTACGTTTTTAATGAGAATATTATGTATGCAAAACTAACAGAAATAGAAGGGATACATATTATCTGGAGTTTAGGTTCTTTATTGTCAATGTCAATCGCCGTTTTATAATAGAAGTTTTTCATTATGTTATAAATATCTTTTGCAGATACAATCTGAAAGGCGAATTTCTTACTCCAGCTTGGTAATTTTTTCTGCAGAAATCACAGTGGAGGTTACATAGAACTCAGAAGAGTTTTAGCAAGATTTTCCCCAATTTCAGTAAAGAACGTATTATAACACCGACAATAAATTTTGAGTAAGAAATACCTTTTATCTGAGTTTCAGAGAAGTGATGCCAGAATTTGCCTTTTGGCAGAAGCTCTTTTATAAACAAAGACCACATTTGCCTGCCGTCACTTTCAGAAACATGTCAAACAATCAAAATTTTTTTGCATTTGGCAGCGCCAGTAATGAATCTCTCAAAGGGAGCTATTGATCAAGGCCCTTTAAATTTTGATAACTACATGTCTCCAAGATAGGAGTCACCCGAACAGACAAGCTTTGTGTACTAGACACTATAAAGCCTGCCTTGTAAGCAATATTACTCGAGATCATGCATGGTTCTCTATGAAGCCACGGGACAACTGCGTAAAGTACATACGGTACTTCCTACAGTGGCTATGCAAGATGTTACTGTTTTGTGGGCATTCGATTTCACTCCAGAACAAGGCAGCAACGAGACACATATTCTAAAACATTGGGCAGCTATTTATGTGGACATTCAGTTTGTGTAAACACTCGAGACACGGTGAGCTGAGTCTTATCTGTGGATTTCGAAAATACCATTCGAATCAACAATCTGAGAGAAATGATCATGGACCACACACACGACTCAAGCCCACCCCATCCTACACATACACATTCATAGGGAACGCGGTAATGATAAAGTCCTTCATAGAACAAACGACTATGAATATCACCAATAGCAACAGCAGCAGCAAGTTCAAAGTGATGTCAGTTGCGAAGGAAAAATAATATTGGCACGATAGTCGCAATAAGATAAGGCCTTGACGAAAAAGTCTTAAATTGTATGTTTTCTATAGTGCTGATTCAGTAATTTTATCTTCTGTACTCCGGTCTCTAAATTCCTGGTATATGAGAGGAAAAATATTTATGAACATTAAAAGACCTTATAAATTTCAAACACAGATTCGTCGTGTCTCAGCATAAAACAATTGCTTCTTGGTCATTTTTACGTATGTTTATGGACGCAACAAATAGCGTAAATCTCGCTGTTTCCATTAGCAAACTTTCCAGATAAATGTTGTTTTTCAGGCACATTAGTATTAACAATATGAAAAATCGATTTTATGATTGAATTTTAACGCAGTCGTTCCTCCGCATGCGTATGTAATAAAATACGAACTCTAATGTGTTACAAATTTTACTATTTTTATCTCTTGCGGAATTATAAACGTATTGCCTCGCTAATTATTTTGTATCTGAATCACTTTGTTAACCTTGTATGTTATTTTGATAGAAACAATGAAGTATATTAACTTATATGCTGCTTATTAGTGTGATTAGTAAAGTTTGGAGGCAATACATTGATATGCTCCACCCCCTGTACCATTATTTCATTTTGCCGATTCTTCACTTTATCATTTAACCATCATTTGCACGACCGTTAAAGACAAAATCGGTGTTTATAGGAACCAAAAATAACATTTATAAATTTACCTTGGGCCACTAATTACCTTGAAATGTGTTCACAGGCCCCATATTGCTAAATAGTATGGTTTCTGAGGGGGTAAAATGAAGGCCCCATAATGTCCAAATTTTGAGTCCCCATAGTGTCACACGTAACATCATATGCACCCTCTTTCGTAAGTCGCAATATTGATATACGTTCTAGAGAGTTATAACAAACCCAGTTGGTCTTCTACCATATCACCCAATTCATATGCATAGATGTTCTTATTTTTGTTAGTATCTTTTTAAAATTTTTTAAATTTTGTTTCCTTTGAATATTACTCTTTGAAATCGAAATAGAGTTACGTTTTCGTTCGTATTCCTTCTCATTTTCTTAACCTTTGTTTCCACACATGCTCTTTTCCATATGTCTCCTTGTTTAAGGCTGAGCATCATGGTACTAGCGTGATTGTTATACGGACACAGGCTATTGTTAAATTGTCAAGTATATCGAATAAAAACTAGAAATATTTTTTGAGAAAAATTTGCGCTTTGTCCAACTCACATCTCCTTGTTATCCTTACTGTTAAACTCATAAAAATATTGATAGTGGTTTTGGGGTCGTTTTTAGTGAATGGACTGCGGGGTTTTGTCATGTGATTGGTGTTTAATGGTCACAAGAAACTAACTAATCAATTCGGGAGACTACTTCGGTTCGTTGTTTTTCATTCTAAAGCCATCAGCTGCAATAGTTTGGCTTCAACACTGATTTGCAGAATCAATCAAGTGTTGTTATTCATGGCCATGGTCATGCACGATCTCATGATAAGAGCAGCAAAGCAGATGCACGCGACCTCCTTTCTGCAGACTCTTTATTATCCAGATTTAAAACCTTAATTCCTAGTTATTCCTTGGCAGTCCTAACTCCAACGATCCGGGCTCTGGGCATTGTTTGTGTCAAGGTTTACGCAACAACTCCATCAAACCTTGACGACACCATGCATCAAGACTCTGATAACAAATCGTGGCAAGTCCTATTACCAATAATATCACACAAAACAACCATGCTCTGGGATTGAATCACAAAGTTTGTAATGTTATTCCATTGGAAGAAGATAATACAGTCTTCCGTTGTAACTTCCTGGTAAAGAAAGCAAAATGTCACCATTAAACTAACTACATATTCCAGGTTACAGCTATGGCAAGCTGTAGCATACTAACCGGCTGGGTGGGGTGGGAGGAGGCAGAGGTCTTGGGACCAAAACAGCAGATAAAAATTAAATTGCAGGAAAATCATTGGCAGGTCTATCATCGTCGCCCCGGGTGCTATTTACCCTTAGTATGCCACTGAATGCAAGATAAGGTGTCATGAGATTACACAGTGATTGGCATATTCATTATTAGACTGTATGACCGCAGTAGACTATATATACTAAAACCTGGTCAAACATCTCGGCACAATTATGCTTGCAACAAGAAAATAGAAATTCAATACAATAATAAACAAAATAAATAATCATATCACGATTAACCGTGATTATAAGTTTCATCAAAAGTAAATAAAATATGATTCTCATGCTACCGTAATATTAATCCAACAGTGCGTATTGTTAATTTTAAAGTCCTTAGTCCATATTTTAATCCAACAGTACATAGTGTTATTAAAGTCCCTTAGTCCAAATTTTAAACCAAAAGCTGCCATAAGGACGTCTTTTCAGCACTATTATTGTTGCTTCTACGCACTCAGCCATGCCACAAAGATAAAAACAAACCTAGACAGAATACCAATTTCAATCATGAAGGCTACAAGTAAAACAAACAATGGCAACTCAGTAAACAAAAGGCTAGGAATTTAAAGGCTCTAAACAAGGTATACTTAAATCAAGCAAACCAAATGTTAATCCAGAATATAAACATTAAATTTTTTTTATCATGATACTAACACTATAAGGCATTGTAACATACTGAACGTTTCAAATGACATGTGCGTGTGTCGCCTGGTGCAAATTTGAGAACAAGATTCTTGGTCTGCATTGTATTGCCTAAGTTAGATTAAGAATGGATTCTAATGCCCATTTCCAGTAACTCATAATTAATTAAAGGGTCTTAAGACCTACATTTTAATGAATATTTCCCAATGCACATAAACACACATAGTGAAATTGTTTCAGAAAATGAATTAATTTAAAACTACTATTATGAAGGAAACTGCAGTAATAAGTAAATAACTGACATGCTTTGACGTGAAATGCCATAACACAATTTCGTTAAGAAAAAAAAACAACAACAAAACAACATGTCATCGACTTCTCGCTGACACTTTAATATAAAAGAAACTGAAACCTCCATAGCAGTGTTAGTTACCAAGGCATATCCACATGAAATAACATGATCTTGCAGTAAACAATTCACACGAGACGGACTTAAAACTGAATCGAATTCATTTAGATGTAAAATATAGGTCACACAGACAAACTCTTGGTGGAAAATTGTCACCTTTATGATGATGCCCCTGTATTTTAAGACTATAATCTTTTATTACAATAGCCATATATGCAAACGACTGTACACGAATAAAATATTTTCAACAAGATTTATAAACATCTAGTGGCTTCCATTATACAGTATTGCTTGAGGAGCGATATTGTGAATATCAGTCTCGTTTTTTCTAACAAACCAGTCTCGTTCGTGCATCAGCGCCCACTCGTGAGTTGTGAACGAAAACAAGCTGATATCCGTTTTTAACAATCCTTGTTCAAAATGGCTACATATCCATTCCAAAGGATACGTCTTTTGCTTCTTTGTGTGGCAAGTACTCGGAAGAGATTTAAGAAGTCCAGGTATGGGAACTGGCATAAAGTATTCCGTTGGAGCCAAGTACACCCCATTGTCGTCTGTTGGTTTCAGGTGTCCTGCCTCTGTTATATAGTTCCTGTAGACAATAGATACAAACAAGGGACCTACAGAATCTTGTCTTTCACTTGCGATAGAAAATGAAGGGAGGTTATACAATAGGGTTTTCATGAATGGGTGCTTTCGTCTGCAACCCATCAACGCGGTCCCCGCCTTGTCATGCGCAAAGCCTAAACGCATGGGATGAAGAAAGGGTTCTCGTGCCATAAAACAAGAATACTTGCGCACAAATGGGTCTAATGGACGAAAGAATTTGATATCTAAGTCGGCATATACTCCACCATACTCGTAAAGAACTATATAACGCATGGCGTTAGAGCGATGCATATCCGATGGATAATTATCCCAAAATGGCAACATATACGGACACGTATCATTTATAAACTTCCGCATGCTGTCGTCTGTCCAAAATCTGTACACCCAGTGTGGGTGATTCTGTAGCAAAGATTTTATATTACTCTCAAATTGACGAAGAACGTTGTTATCGATCCATTTCTGATGAAATATTTTTTCGATCTTCAGTGGACCTTCTACTGGAAAAGATTCTGGATCCGATAGATATACCGGTGTTTTGGTTGGATTGAATAGTTCAAACCTTTCTATCAATTTTTCCTCAGCAGGTGCAAGAGTGTTTCTGGATGGGCCGCCTACAGGTTTTCTTTCCTTACCCGCCAATACAAACAGGTAAATTACCGTGAGAAAAAGCAGTGAATACACAATGTTCGTCCTTTGAATACATTTTCTAGGCACGTGCATCTTTCTGTCACGAGCTATCTGGAAGAGAGGTTGGAAATAGACGTATACATATTTTATGCAGTCAAATGCAAATAAATCGACTTGAAAAAAAAGACTACTGATACTTCATTTTGATTATTAAGAGAAAAACGAACCTCAATAATCAGCACTTCAACAGACCTACAACCTGAATTACCAACACCTTAACAATATTAACCTTCTTCTATTCCTGCTCCTCGTCCTGCTTCTACTGCTAATACTGCCACCAACCTATATGCCCTGCACATCTTAACCTCTAATAATACTACTATATCAGCATGAGATAGGAAATAAAATATAAATGAAATTCTGCATTTTTATCTTGTTATAGATTAAGAACCTCAAAAAAAAAAAAAAAAAAAAAAAATTAGTACTTTTTCCTCCAATTTCAAAATACGCTTTTGCAAACTATGGTCTAATTGTTATACTTTATATTTTGGAAGACTTGTGCTGTTTTAATTTTATGTTAGTTTTGCCTTTGTCTTTTCTTTTTGCCGTGGACAGTTATGAGGAACGTACATGAGTATAAGCTAGTTTATATCACAGTCTGCACGTACCTGTTAAAGTTATTCATCGAAGTGTTCCCGTTTTCCACCTCTTTCACGTAATACTATGAACAACCTCTAAACGTCGATATAAATATGTTTTAAACACCGTACATATCACCAGGAAGTATATGGTTTTTGCCAGAGGGACGGAAAGGTCTTACATGTACATCATTTTTAAGCCACGGTATCTTGTCATTTGCTAAATAATTTAAAATATTCAATCTAATAGCAGCATTTAAAATATGTGGTTGGGCCTATGAGTCTGTCTTTTATCCATTTAAAGCACATACATACATACATACATAAATACATACATACATACATACATACATACATACATACATACATACATACATACATACATACATACATACATACATACATACATACAGTCAATAACTACCTGCTTCCAACGTACAGACAATAACTACCTGCTTCCTACCCACCCACCTTGGTAGCTACCCATCTAACAACCTACTTGTCCAGTTCCAACACTAACATTTTAAGTATCTGTTTACAAAGTCATTGTCCACGTCAAACTTTGTCAGTGGACAACTAGATAGCTTTATTGAAAAAGAAAGTGCCACCATAGTTCTCAAGTGTTCGTGTGCATATATTACATATAAAAACTCTTTAGTGGGACAAGTCATCCGTTAAATGAATTAAATCATTTCAGGACCTTCTTTGGACCTAACACACAAGTATATTAATAATCAGCCAGTCACCAGTACTTTATATTCCACTGCCATGGACATTTTAGATAGGCCAGATGTATGATAGAGGTTACTACTTTTTGCAAATTGTGAGAACTATCGGAGTGCAGAAGCCACGGCACGAGACGCTATCGATTTTACTGCATATCGGCAAAATTGGATTAAGCATGCGTTAAAAAGATGGCAATATATAGCGGTCACGTTTATTCCGGCGGCAAAGGTTTCGGGATAGTTGTCGTCCAAACGTTGATTCTGTGTTCAGGTTTTAAATGCAATAAAAGTTATTTTCATAGAACTTTATTATTCTACGACAACCCCCCCCCCTCCTCCCTTATTTAGGGGAATTGCAAACCTCTCCCTAAACTGAAGCAGCTTAAGGACTTTATTTCCACTGTTTTGGGGCAATGATGAATGCTTTTTTTTATTTCCACTGTTTTTGGGCAAAGATGAATGTTTCTTTTATTTCCAATGTTTTTGGGCAATGATGAATGTTTTATTTCCAATGTTTTGGAGCAATGATGAATGCTTTTTTTTCCCCACTGGTTTTTGGCAAAGATGAATGCTTTTTTATTTCCAATATTTCTGGGCAACGATGAATGTTTTTATTATTTCCACTGTTTTGGGGCAATGATGATTGTTATGAGTGTACCTTTAAAAGCAATCCTGCACACGAACTGCTCTCTGCATCAACCCACAATCCCCTTGCTGGACAGTGACCCTGGGATCGTAACCAAAAAGTCATCTAGATCTTATATCCTCTTCTGATGACTTCCGGTTTAAAAAAAAATTGCAAAATCATTGTAAGACATGCCAACTACGACTGCTATCCTTGTATCTGACCAATCAGCTGCCTCGCTTGCCGCTCAGCATTAAGAGGTTAGTGTTAGGACTGGTGTCAGGATAATGTGACTTGGTGGGACATCATGCTACATGTCTGCGGCATGCTGCCTCAGTGCTAGATATCACGATAAACTGCCACACTGCTGACATCGTAGTGATATGACTCGAAAATTATTAAAGCTACGTTAACAATCCAAATGTGTATATATATATATATATATATATATATATATATATATATATATATATATATATATATATCGCATATTCCTGTGCATGTGCTTAACAATACTTACACCAAATATCGACCAAGTTCACAGTTTTGTCATGACTCAGAAACGTCAGTCAAATCTGTACTTAATAGCTTTCTAACGTTTCGTCTTCTCTTACACTGATTTATACTGAAAGAAAAATATGGATTCGAAGTAACATATACTAAACACAAATCGATCAATTTTCAGCGGCATTCTTGTGAAAGTTGATAATCATTAATGAAAAGGAGAAATAGCAAAGGTCCAATACCAGAGCCTGGAGGGACTTCGCTTTAGACTTTTGTAAAGATGTAGCACTGACCACAAAAACACACCGTTGCGTTCCGTTAGGGAAGAATCAAACCATACAAGTGAATTATCACTAATTTTGTATTCCTTCAACTTCTTCAATAATAGCTCATGGTCTACCAAATCAAACAATTTTTAAAAATCGAAATAAATGGTTCCGATTATTTTCCCGTCATCTATAGATATCAGACATGTATCAACCAATTTTGTGAGGGCAGTTTGGCATGAATGCTTCGTTCTAAAACCAAATTGAGAGCTACGTGGGTTATATACATTTAAAAATCGGCGAAGATGAAGGGCGATGAGTTTTTCAAATTTTTTATATAAGGTTGCTAAAACCGATATAGTTCGATGATTGTTTGCTGACGATCGATAATTTTTGCTGATGATCTATCACCTTGTTTAGTGACTGTGAACACTTGGGCTAATTTGAGACTGGTTGGATGTATTCTCGTAAGAATATTTGCATTTACCAGCTAGTAAATGAATGAGAGCAATTGAAATGGCAGTTGGAGTATTTTTGCCGAGATTTCATCTAGTCCTGTTGCTTTGCTATCATTGAGTTTCTCTACGATGTCAATAACATCTTGAAAACTTAAGTAAGGTATTTATAATGATATTAGACAAAGGAATTTCGACTCTATAGAATCTATAAGGTGTGAAAATTTAGTAATTTGGAAAATTGTTCTCCAAGAAAAATGAAGTTAATGATATGAACAAGGCATTTCGATGGTTTGCAATATCGAAGTCATAAACTTCTGAAATTTAATTAAAGTTACAAAATGTTTTATTTTTCTGCAGTAACTATATTCTCAGGTAATCTTTAAATATGAATCTTTTAAGCTTCAACGATCAAACTTTTTACTAAATCTCCGAGTCTTTTTTAAAACGTCTGTCACGCTGTTGTGAGAGAAATCGCACAGTTTAGTGGCTTCCCATATTTCAGAGCTAAACCAGTTAAGTGTCATACTTATCTCGACTCTTGCATTTAATCGGAGCGTGTCGATATGGGACTGCAAGACAAAGTGCAGTCCAGCGCTATACATCAAGAGTATAGATTTATAAAAGTAGATTGACAACTACTTTGAGCATATTCAAGTAGGTCAGAAAGGTATTTTACTGGAAACTGTTGTAGGATCGGTATTTTATAGTGGTATGGGCGAGCTTGGAGGACGACACACACACGACAGAATGACGGGCTTAGAGGACGGTTGTTTCAGCTCAATTAAATTAGTTTTCAAACTCAGATCACCATATATAGTTCTGGCCCAAATGGAACCGGTCAATGGACAATTATATGATCATCAGTATTGTCATTAAGAAATGTTTTGCAGAGTCCTATAATGTCTATCAGAGGGATATCCAATACAGTTTGCTTGAGATTACGTGCCGAATATAGATTTACTTAATGTAAACTCTTTTCTTAAAAAAAATTCTAGAAACAGATCGAGAGGTTTCCTGGTCAAGGTTGGCTTGGGATAGATAGCGTGAATCTGTTCCGTCATGTCTTTTGATTGATGTAAGCAAGTGATTTGGTGGTATGTGGTAGATGAGTCCGAGTAAGGTACCTAACGGTTTCGCAATCCAGGTTGAGCGCTGACAAAGTTCAGATGCCAATACACAAATAAGTCATGTTTGTTTATTGACTGTAATGACATTGTCTTGAGTGTTCATTATGTTACAAAATTCTGATACCAACAGACACACCAGTCATGACTGTAGGAATCGTAATATGCACACTATCTAGTCGAGTTTGTCTCTTGTCAGTAATAATTTTGTCTTGAGCTTTAATAACATGTGACACCCCTACGATTGTTTTGCCTACAATGAGTATTCTGTTGTGATTGTTCCGTGTGTGGCGAGCACCGACTGCTATGGGAGTTGCTCGATGGTTTCCGCATGCGATGGGTATGATGCATGATGTCAAGGTTTCAGAGAAGTATTGAAACACCCTCATTTCTCAAGTGCACTCCCTCTCTGTGAAAAGGAATCGATAGCATTTCTTCTGTTCTAAGTATACATAAATCCTAATCATGAATGTATTTTATATCTTAATTCTGAACATGGATGGCGTATCACCTTATGAAAGGGACCAATATCATCACTCCTTCTTGGGACAAGACCAAAGACCATCACATTGTAATTGGCTGAAATCGACCTCATTGTTTATTTTGAGAGTAGAAGGTACTAGGAATTATGTGCTAATCTGCATCATCCCCTCTGACTTGCATAATTATTGTGCCAAAGTTAGCTCTATCATTTTGTTAAGTTCTTGTTTTAATGAGAGCATATTAGCTCCTGGGAGAGTGCGTACTTATACGTCAGGCTGTGTAAGTTTTGTTTTCATTTTTGTAACTGAAGAAGGAATATTGTCAAGAACTGTTGAAAAATTTCGATGTTGCTCAGTGCAGTAAACTGATCGTTGATAAAGCGCATGATGTCACTGATGCGTTTTTCTAAGACATGCACTATTGAATACAGTTTGACGTAGGAGTTGCACACTTTCGTCTTTTATTGACTTTCCAGAGGATGACGAATCTCTACAGTCCGAGCATCGCCGGAATCTGATTTAATCTTCACTTTGCAACAAGACAATGCAAGCATTGCGTTGCATCATTCCTTAATGTACATTTCCCTTGTCAACGTACTTACAGTTACATTGCAGGTTATACTGTGGTTCTTTTTAATTTCATTTTTTTATCCCGTCCTTTTCATTTTTTCAGTCTGAGGATGGTGTTTAATATCTTGTTCCTTTCTTTTTCAGTTCAGACTATTATCATATTTCTTCTCACAAATGTTTCCTTCAGCTGCCTTTGAGAGGCGTGGTGGTGAAGTTACCTAGGTACTCGTGTATTTTTACGTCTCGAGTGTCAAACAGGCTAGATAGTGAATCCTATATCATTCTTGTAAGGTGTAAATATCAGCGGCTATTGGCTCGGCAGAAACAATTGGATTTAGAGCTGTTGCTGGAGAATGATTGTTGTTGTTGTTGTTGTGGGGCTTAACGCCATTTTTCAGCACACGATAGGCTATACATGGCGGCCAGTATTAATGGTGGAGGAAGAAACCGGGAAATCCGCGGAAAGAACCACCGACCCACGAGAAGCTACTGGCAAGCTTTCTCACATATCCACATTCGGCTGGAGAATGATATTAGTCAGGAACTGACTCTATACGTCGTTTTCTCGTATTGCGCTTCATTGTTTAAAACATGTGAGATATAATGCACAGCAGATTGTATACGTTTTTGTGTCATTTGGGGCATTTGCATAATGTTATTTAAGAACATAATTCAACGTGCAGTCATTTAATATTTTCCATGGAATTCTTTTGTGTGATTAGCAATAAGGTTTCCAATGTAATGTCCATTTTAAAAGATCAATTAAAACGAGACAGAAATCTTGCTGGACTCATACCCACTATTTTCTAAATTATAAACGGAAGGCACCGCTTGTGCAAGATCTTACCCCTAAACTGCTGGAGCTACATTGTACTGGTAGGTACATAGATTAAATATCAATGCAGGAAGAACGTTTATTCACTACTACGCTGGCGGAAACCAGAATATAAGTATTCTTCACTTAAAAACTTCAAACAATTATTTCCAAGTAAAAATCAAGAAATTTACATGGCATCAGCTCCTGTTACTAATTTCATCAGTTGTCGACAGTAAGAATATACATCAAAAAAAGTACAAACTGCTCCCATCGATTTGTGAATAAACCACCACCTATACAGTAAGCGTCCTTAGGTTAATTTGTACATCATGCTACACGAGACACGATAACAAGATTTTCAAGACAGCCACTGAGGCGGTCTTATTAAAAACCATTTCAGCGCCATGTTCACTTCGGACCAACTCGACATCATTAGTCTTCTAGTGAAAACCCCATGTCAATATGCCCTTTTAGTCAGAAGAAGCGATTATAAGATTTTCAAGACGGCTGCCATGGTGGCTATACTGGATGTCAGAATGGTACCGGTTTCATATAGTACCACCTAGACATTATACGAAGTTTTTGAGTTAAAACCCCATGATGACATGACCATCCATTGAGGACCAAAATAAGCCATGGATGAAAGCGTGTGTAAAGTTTCATAGCAATCCTTCAAGTAATTTATTAGTAGTAGTGAACTTGTGCTAAAGAACGGATTGAAGACGAGTGAATAACCATCCATAGGCTCTTCTGGTCTGTGACCACAGAAGCTAAAAATACGGCTTAATAGTTGACTATAACTAGTTTTAGTGTCCCCATCACAGCTTTCTAAAAAAAAAAATAAGTATGATCTCACGGACTCGTTTTTTTCCCCGTCAAATGATAAAATTTTGCTTAGCAATTTTTGAGAAGAGGTCCTATTTGTTAGAAATGGTCATCGGGCATTAGCTGAATAAATTTTAAATGTCTTCATGCCAGTTTGCTGACAAATTTGGTCCGATTCTGTCGAGTGGTTCTTGGGAAGACGTCATTTTAAATATTTTTCCATTATTTAATAATGTCAAACAAGTCAGACGACAGATCAGCATCGTTAACAAATCTGAAAGTGCATTAAGCCACGATGATTTCTTTCAGATTTGGTTCAATTCTATTGAGTGGTTCTTGAGAAGAAATTGTTTAACGGGTTTTCTTAGTAATGGTGACCATATCTGATGGCAAATCTATATTTTTGGAACAAATCTGACAGAGCTTCATGCCAGGATTCTTTCTCTCAAATTCTGATGAGTAGTTCTTTAGAAAAAATTGGTAAAAGGTCTTGCTTGTTTGGACGGCATAACTGCATCATTTAACAAATATGAAAGGTCTAAGCGTTATGACACTTTTCAATCAAATTTGATAAAATTCTGTTGAGCAGCTTTCAAGATGTAAACTTCAATTGTTAACTCGTTAAGTCCTGGAAGATTTTGTCGTTTTCGCCTGAAATGCGAGTAGGAAACGCATTTTGGTGGCTATTTCCGAATACATCCTAATACATCGACCTCCAAGAGATTTCCAGTTAACCTAATGCCTAGTTGTCTTAGAAACATCGTTTTTCATTGGCTATTTCGCCCGCGCATGAGCAGAAGGGGAAAAGTTGGAGTTCTTGGGGGGGGGGGTAACAGACCCATCATTTTCGTATCGAGACCACTCTTTATTCCAAATGCCCATCTTATCCGACTTTGGCAAAAGTCTAAAATCCGGACACAAAATCGGATTCCGACCTTGGGCGAATTTTAGGTTGAAAAAAAAAACTCGGGTCCAAAAAATTACGTTTTTCCCTCTGTATTTTATAATGCAACTAGAACGTCCTGATTATTTGGTATCATTGTAGAGCTAGATCTGTCTACCTTTCTATAATGCCACCCACTTTAGTGTATCATACATGACCTTGACGCTACAGAGCTCGGAAGTAGGCTACTACTACTAACGCGGCGCCAGGGGTTAACGAGTTAATGAGGTAAAATTCAATTGTTAATGAACACATGATGGATGAAAAGTAATACCATAAGATACAGACCATTATTTCTGGTATATAGAAGTCGTGCATACCAAACATGAGACCACTGAGGTTGCTGTACAACCATGCAGATTTTATGTTTTATTTTTAATAGCATGCTTCCATTAAAAAAGCAAAATCAAGTGTAAGTAAAATCATCTAAATATGTATTTTGTAAAAATCATTTCGTATTAAAATTTGACAAAATTCTTAATAATACTGACGATACAAGAATTGGGAATGTGAATAAATTATGTTCAAGTTGTTATTCTGACAATAATAGAAAGCATTTTTAACAAACCCTACCATATATACTTGTTTACATGCTGGTTCCAACTGCAAACCAAGTGAGT
The DNA here is from genome assembly GCA_016617855.1 of Megalonaias nervosa. Taxonomy (NCBI): domain Eukaryota; kingdom Metazoa; phylum Mollusca; class Bivalvia; order Unionida; family Unionidae; genus Megalonaias; species Megalonaias nervosa. Next base: position 24,747 of record JAECUM010015503.1, read on the forward strand.
ATATTCAGTTATGTTATATATTTCTACAGGTTTATTAAATGTGTGTGCATGTGTTTTAGATTTCTAACGTAGCTTTAACAATTTTTCAGCAATACTGCTACGATGTCGGCAGTGTGACAGTTTACAGCGATGCCTAGCACTGGGTCATCATGTGGCAGACATGTAGTATCATGTCCCACCCAGTCACATTTTCCGACACCAGGCTGACCAGCCCTAACACTAACTTCTTAATGCAGAGCGAGGCAGCTGTTAGTACCATTTTTATAAGTCTTTGGTATGATTCAGCTGGGGTTCCAATCCTCAAACACCTGCATCTGAGGCCGACATTTTAACCACTAGGCCACTGAAGTGGTGTGTTTATTAAATAGGTACATGCAGAAAACAATAGTTTTCAATTAAGCATATGGTCCTAGTTTTTGTTTGTTTTATACTCTAAAATAAATTAAACATATACTCTATCTCACAAAAATTGCTTTAGTTCCTTGTTTGCAAAAATATTTCAAGTCAAGCATCCATAAATATGTTGTAATAAGTCACATTACTTACATCAATTAATACTTTTGGTCTTTTGGGTTTTTTTTTTTAGTTTAAATTATTTTCTTACATACATGTATCTCCAATTAAAATTTTCATCCCTGAGCTAATAAAAAAATTTGGAGCAACTAAGCTCATTTTATAGATTTCCCTTTTGAACAGATAAAAGCTTAAGTACTTTTTAAAACAGATAAAGCTCTGAAGTACTTAGAATATTTCAATGCACTGAAATGGCATATGTTCACAAACTACACACAACAAATTCTTAGTTTAATTAAAAATAATGAAAGTAAAAAGACTTTAAGCAAATCGCGCATCATAAATAACAAATATTTCCAATTTCTACAAAGTGATTGGCAATTCATAATTGCATAAAAAACCCTACATGATTGCAATAGTAAATGCTACATAAACACCATGTCTTAATTACGTTATGCACTTTGTTGTACAACTTTTGTAACTGTCAACACATACTATTAACACTGTTGACGTCTCTGCCACAACTTGTTATATGCAAATCTCACTGCTTTCATATTCAAGACAATAATTCCAGTAACAGTTTCAAGATTACTATTTTCTGTTCCTACTTACACAATAAATTCTGTTCTTGTATGAACAAGGGAATATTTGAGATCGAAAGGCAGCAATGACATGTTGATAGTTTCTTCTGTAATAGGACAGAACTATACTGAAATTGATGAATGCAGTACATTGCAGTAGACTTAAACTTAAAACCTAATGTATGTCTGATGCTGTATGCAATGTCTAGGCATCAGCCTTTATTTTTCCACTGCAAATGAAAAGAAAGGAAAGACATAGTTAAAGAGAATGATGGGTGTTGGAATCATTGAGATCTCCCCATCACTGTGAAGATCAATAGTAACAGTACTAGTGATTTGTGTGGTCTTACAAAACTTGTAACCATATAAATGAACATACACTCAGTGATGGAAGAACTACCTGATGTTCAAATTCAGTTATATATTTCCACATCTATACTTACGAGTACTTTTCAGCAGGCTTGTTTTCTTCCCAACAGACTTTTCACATTAACTGTAGCTTCACACAGAGAAAATATTTTTGTTAAAAAGACCCTTTGATGAGCAGCACTTTAAAGAAACTGTACCTTAAGTTTGTAAGCCACTGCCGTGTTTTTGTTGTTGATTCTATAAAGGCTTCCTATGTGAATGTCCAGGCATTATGTAGGTTGCATTGGTTGATTATTTCTTCAAATATATTTAGTTAGCAGTATGAAATGAAATCAAAGTGATCCTAAGAATCTTTTACTTAATAGTCCGAGACATTCAGAAACATATTTTTAAAAAAACTGAACACTGGCAGAATACAAGGAAACAAGATATAAAGAAAACAAAACAATTACAAGTTGAGCATAGTGTGCCATGCACAAACGTCTGACATAAAAAGCTGTCAGCTGTAAACCTAATGTGCAGAATGAGGAAAAGTTTTTGTTTTAAATTGCTTTGATAGAAGGCCTTGTTTCAGTCGCTGTATACTGTATCCACATTTATAAACACTGGTAAACATTACAGCCAAAGTTACTATACATGACAGCCACTAGGTACTAAATATTGCAGCAACTCTGGACCAACTTTCTCTTGAAAAGCACTTCATGTTTCAACCTGGTGACAGCCAGCCAGCCGGAAGTTGCCCTTGAGAACTGGGGGAAAGACTGCATTTATTTTTCTTATTGCCTGTTGCAGGAAGCGCAATTTATGGGCTCTAACGATCTACTCCAGATTAAGTTGACTGATAATGTTCTTGCCTATGATGTCAATTTTCTGTTTTCATAATGCCTTTGATGAATATGCAACTGCAAGGAGCTGAAAAAGGGTACTCAACCTCCTAAATGGGGGCAGGACTCAAGCTATCTCGAAGCCAAGACAGCAATCAGATTTCTGGGTTATGTGATGAGTAAGCATAAAGAGACAACCAAGAAATATAACACTGACATAATTTAAGGACTAGCCCACACAAAAATATTATCAAGAACTACAGTGATTCCTTATTTGTGAATTCTACCTTTGCCTTATTATAGAGGCTATTCAGTCATTTTTATCCTGTAATATCAGCCAAAGGATAAACATTTCACATAGGCTACTGATGAAGTTGCTGCTCTTGAAGCGTTCTAGAAGGCTTTTCCCATGGATGTGGTGCTACCTTTGCAAAACCTTTTGATTGACACATCAGCATTTACAGTAGGCTAATTGTCTGAGAAAGTATTAGACTCCATAAAGGGAATATTGGTTTCATGCGGCAGCAGAAAACTGAACAAAATCTAGAAGAAATACTCTTTCACAGAGTGGAAGCTGTTAACAGTGGTGAAGTCATGAAAGCTTATGGACAGTATTGGCTGAGTAGAAAATCTACTGTACTTAGGGTTGTTCCATTAAAACATACATGAGACCCAGGGAATGCACTTTTGAATTGGGGTACTCACCGATAGATGCAATTTAGAATTTTCTTATCATCTTAATATGAAATTTGTGAAATCATAGTACCCTGGCATATATTTTTAAAAAATTGCCTTCCCTGGGTACCATGTTATGTTTAAATGGAATAGCCCTTACCAGATCTAACCTGGAGTACAGTGGATTGTGGAGGTACATTCACAAACTACTGAAGTACTCTATGTAGTGCATCATAAGCAAAGGAATGTGGATGTAGATGTTAAGAGTAGGCCTTGTGCTCTAGGAATGCTTTAAGACTGGATTACCGAGGACATAGATGCAGAATAATGATTAAATCCTTTTGTCCGTCAGCTCCATGCTAAACCAAAGTTTGCTCTAGATACACAAGCAACAGAACATTAGGAGATCCAATGAATGAGTTGGTGGTTTATAGCAAGATCCGTTTACCACAAAGCTGATAGAGAACCGCACTGTCATACTGCCATGACATTATGGTTGCAGCATGCCCTAGAGTGGAAGACACATTAGGGAGGCAACATTTGTGCTGACTACCTATGGTCATAGACTGCAAGCACTATCTGGATTTATGCCTCTGATGCCGATAATAGAAACTTCCTAACAAGCACTGGTAGGTCTTAGGACAATGTAGATGCCAAACTGCATCAGAATATTTTGACTGGTTCATGAGCTAGGCTGATTACAAGGATCTGCTGTAGTGAGGGGGTAATATTAATTAAAAATGGGTAATATCTCTCTTAAAGTTGGACTGAAAAGATGAACCCTTAAAAGACACTGATATGATAGGTACATTCAATGTCATCCAATTATGTGCAAATGTTGCAAAGCTAGCTGGTTGCAAGAAATCTGAAAGGACACACAGATGGACATACACATGGACTGGGAGATGACAAAAACAAGTGATTACTGTATACATACTGATGCATGACCATAACAAAATTGCCACCAATGAAGTGCAAGATATGGACAAAGTTGATACTACTGGAGTGCAGGAACAAACTGAACTAAATTAAGACCCAGGAAGATGAAAAGAATGTTCTGCACAAGTATGGAATCAGACCAAGCAGAAACAATTAGATTACATAGGAGTCTGAAGACTACATTTTAGACCTATAGACGGTACGGATGCTAAGGATATTAATAATCTGGACACCTGGACATCAGATTAAATAAATTCTGTTGAAATACATCAAATGACTCAATTGACAGGAGTCAATTTTTTTTTCAAAGGAAGAAAGACAATTTATTTTCAACTGTTTTAATAGAAAACCAAACCTGTTTTCTTCAACATGGATCAAAAAAGGTCAACTCTTTTGTGTAAACTGACTTCTCTTTCATAACTTTTTTTTTAATACTTATTTTGCACACATAATGGAGAACATATTGCTTGGCAAGTCCCAGATTACAGAACAAAATCCAGATCACCTGTGTAATTCTATCATGGAGGATTCATTAGTATGCAAAATTTTGTTTGATTTATGAAATTGTGAAACACTCTTAAGAAGTTGCAGACAGCAGAACTTAAGAAATCTAGACCCTGAATAAGTTGATCATATTAGCCAAACACCAAGTCAAGGCAGTGAAAACCTGATCTCAATACCCAAAGAGCAAATGTAGGTCCTGAAGAACTGATCTGACTACCCAAACAGCAAAATAACAGCAAACTGTGAATTCATCAAATCTAGTCAATGCCTATTTTCTCAATTCCCACTTTGTACACAGTGAAGTTACTATTCACATTAGATCAAGTATAACATACATCATTCTTAAGAAAATGTTTCTTGAAATATTATTGCATCTGTACAACATGCATTTTAACCCAATAACAGATTTTGATCAGATCCAATACAAACCATGTATATGTTGAAATGAATGTTTTTTCAACTCTCCTGTTGTTGTTGTTGTTGTTGGCTTAGTGCCATTTTTGAGCAAGGATAGACTATACATGGTGGCCAGTATAGCTGGTGGTGGAAGAACAAGGACACCCCCTCACCCCCACCCCCCCGCAGAAGAACAACCAAACTATTGGAAGCTACTGGCAAGTTTTCTTACATACCAAAAAAGCAAAGCCTAAGACTCAAACCCACATGGACTGAGGTGAAAAGGCAGTGATCTGTAAAGGCAAATGCTTTAGACCACTCTGATACCCAGGGTCCCTCCTATCATTTGAAAACCTCATTACATTACACAGCTGCTAATGTCCTTCAAAATTAATGACTGAGAAGTAGCACATGTCGCAGTGTGCACAGTGAGGAAAGCAGTACAACAAAATGTGCACAGTGAGTAAAGTAGTAATATTAGCAAAATGTTTAATGAGCATAATAATATTGCAAACTAAGCAAGAAAAAGATTTTCACAAAAATCTAATTCACATCAATTATCAGCTATTCAAAATATGCATTAATAAGTTGTTCATGGAAATTTTCTATCTCAACACTGCTACATGATAAATAAAATTAGAATTTAACAATGCACAAAAATTTATGAATTGCTAACAAAACTGCTTTACCAACAGCCAATTATGTATACCTGTCATTGCATAATAATGACCACTTTGTAGCAAGCATTCTGTTCTTGCCCTTCTTTTTTTGAATTCCTGTTTCTGTAATCAAATATGTTAACTAAAAGTTAAAATAAGATGTAAATTAACATTCTGTAGATCTTCACTTCTGATTCACAAGACTACATTAACAGGCATATAAAATATTCCATCAATTTTCCACACATATTTTGAAGTCTTCTGAATTATTGAGGATTTGATTAATATGCAAAACAAACAATATTTTCTTACATGTCAAGGTTTATAATTTCAAATCATAAAATCGCAAAACAGTTGAACTAGTTTTCCTTCTACTTTTACAAATAAGATTCCACCATCTTGGTAAATGGATAATTGCTTGTGTGTGTCAGGTGGAAAATGTGATAGACCAGTACCAGAACTCTTCCCTAAATCAGAACACCTGCAATGCCAACACAAGGTTTATTTTCATGGCTTCCAATTACATAATCTTAAGAGTCACAAAGACTCAACTTCTGAAAACTTCTGCCAAGATTTCTGTCTGAGGAACTGGAGAATTTTCAGTACCCTCATTTAGAATGGTGATGAATCCAGACCACTCAATCTATTAACCCATAAAAAAGAAAACTCCACATGCTACACTGTATGGTGTAAAATGCAATTTGATTATTTCAACATAACACACCTATATACATGTAAAGTCAATTCTTGCTACAATATCATTAATAACAATGGAATATTCAAGTTCCAACAAAAAATGACAACAACAATGTATTCAATAATTAAACTGATCTTCTGAATGGAATATTCATTTCTTGACTCTAACAGCAATTTCCTGGTAACAAACCAGCATTGTTCCTATAAATGCTATTTCTGAACAGCAACAGTGCCTACAAGTGTTAACTTACCAATGTTTACATACAGCGAAAGACAATGGAATAATTATTGTTCACACCCTCCCCTGCTACAGTTGATGGTACAAAATATCATTAAATATGAAATGAAGACAAATACTTCTGATTCATTCTTCTCATGTATATATGGTGGCTAAATAACATGACATTGGGGGAAGAGGATATAACACTTCTAAATTAAGGGAATGATCTTTATCATGACATTCATTACTATGACAAAAATAGATGGAAGCTAACTTAATTGTTACAACAGGAGTTTACTCTAACATGGAATAAAAACATTTTTAGAAAGGGTTTCATTAGCAATAACTTTAGATACATTGTTCCCATTTGTGATGTCATGTTAAAATAACAGTCAGAAATGAAGGGTTTCAAAATTATGTTATGCACTTGCTGTAAATCACAAATTGTTTTCATAAACCTAACATTATCCCATATTAAATGAGGAAAATAAATTAATGAGAAAGACATTTAATGTTTCTCACTTTGATTCAAGAATGTAAACTTTTAATTCATCATCAATCTGTTAAAACAGCTTTGCAAATGGTGCATGTGCAAAATTTAAATAATTTACCACATATAGTGTAAAATGATTTAAAACAATATTTTCTCGCAATGCCCCTGAGTCTTGAAAAGAATGGTTAATCAGATGTTGTCAGACTTCTCTCTCTCTCTCTCTCTCTCTCTTATAATTATCATCCTCAATGCATTATTTTCCTTTAAGCTCTGACACTGAGACATGGATATTTGGGGACAAGCTACTTCCACAAAACATGGATAAAACCTTGTAGTGAAATCAGTTATCCATCCAACATCCTTGTGAGGGAGATAAGGTTGTGACTAGTGGACAGCAGCATCCTACATCCTAGTGAGATAGATAGGGTTATAATAAGGGGACAGCACAAATAGTAATGTGTGGATTCTCAATGTCTTTCTTGCTCTGTATCAATCTCAATTCCATCTGGTATGGGCTGGGTTTATTACTAGGTCCAGCAATGGCTTGAAAGAAAAATAAAAAAATTTAATTGGATTTTGTGCTATTTTTAAAACAATGAAGCAAAATACAATTCCAGTTACAAACCCTGGCATAGGTAATTTTACCAAATCTGTATTTTGTTTGCATCTCAACTGGATTCTGTTTGCATTCCATTCACATCTGCATTTCATCTATCACCTCATCATTTTTTTATAGTATTCAAAAATGCCTCCAGATTTAGCATTAATCACTTTCATTCTTCATTTCCTTTGATTCTCACTCATTTATTATGAACTGGAAACACATTTACTGATGTCATATTTTCCATTTTCAGGAGTTTTAAGTTTCATATCATCTTATTAAAGTGTGCCTTAACGAAAAATGTATAAAATGCTAAATACATCATTGAATGTATTGTAAGGGATGTTCCAGTAAAACATTCTTTGGACCCAGGTAGACATTTTCAATGTGGAGTAGTAACCCATTGATGCAAATTAAAAATGTTGCATCACTGTTACATGAACTCTTTTGAAGAATAAGAGTATATCTTTTTAAAAGAGAACCTTCCCTGAATACCATACATGTTTAAATAGTAGACCCCTAAATCAAAATACAACTGCAACTACAATTACAAGTGATTATTTCATTAAAATAATGATTATTGTTGTTCATCTTTCAAGTTACCAGGTAAAGATTGTACAGGTAAAACCAGTGGTGATGATGTCATAACATCAATGGTTGTTAAATTTTACCTCTGCCTCAGCAAATAAAATGTCACGACTTGTTAGAGGTGAAAAGTTGTTAACAATCTGGATTATCAGCCAAAAGGGATTTACAATTCTGGAATTTAGCAGCTACTTGAAAATAATTGACTTTCAAACTGATTCATGAAATGCATTTACATTTTGTTCCATTTTCATTAATCACTGATCATTCCATGCTTTCAATTTTGCATTTGTACGCCCCATATTCTGAAAAATGCAGTTACTGTTTCATTTTGGTTCATAATGCATCTGATTTGTGTTTATTCCACATTCTGTTTAGGATTCAATGGTAAAATTATTTGTATTGACTGACTGATTAATGAAAGTGTTAAAAAGAAGTAAATTACTGTAAATAGAACTTAAGTAGACTTAAAAGTAAAAGGATAAAATGTCATCAAAATATCATGTCAGGCATTGTACAAAGTTATATAAGACTTCAACATCCCAACCAGTTGCTAAACAGCTCTGGATTATAATTAGAAAAACAAACAATTTACCCAAAAATATGCAAATGTAGAAAATTAAAGGAAATCCAAAACAAGGTAACTCAATAACAAATGTTTCAGATCATTGTAAAGTTGACACCTTGATCTGCATCGATATGAGCTTGAATGATCTCTAAACTGTCTACAAAGTGTTGGTATTTACAATATATAAAGTCCAGCATTCTCAACAAATGTCACAGTTCAATCATCCAATATGGCTGATAAATTGGCTGGACTTAATATACTTGTCTTTCATATTTCAAGGCATGTTTTGGAGGGATTTTTAATGGCATATGTGCATGTTTAATTACAAAATTAGACATACCTCAATCAGAGCAACAGTCATCAATGTAAATACAAAAACCCTTACACTTACAGTATGCCATATTTTTTTAAATTTTTAATAATCTTTTAAGTAGATAAATTCATGGACATCAATTGTTTTTTTTTAAACTGATGCAAAACAAATTCAGAATGAAACCTAAACAAAGGCATATTTTACCCATACACAAAGACATGTGACTGAATAGGTGACCATTAACTTTGAAAATGCTTTCATTAACCTAAATACTGCATGGATTAAGTAAAAGGATTATCAATAGGCAGCTCAAAAAAATAACACCTGATATACTGCCCAACTTGTGATCACACAGTATCCTAAACAAAGTGAACAACATCTCTGACATGAGAGTTTTACAAGTTCTTTTCATCCAAGTTTTTTTTAAAAACAAATTTCCCCTTGATTACCCCATTTTGAACATAGTTGGTTCAGTCTTCGGCTGTAGAATAGCATTAAATTATTCCATGATTATCTTGCTGTACCAGTCTAAGTGATCTTGCTCATTTGCATATTAGAAATAACTCCAATTAGCAGCTGCTTAATTATAATCTGGGTCACAGTCAGGATTAGAAATCAATTTCAAATACAGACTGATACTTGTTGGGCTTTAAGCAAGTGAGTTTGGCAATGCTTAATGTCCATTCAAGCAGATAAAGAAACATGATATCTGGGATAGTTTATGAACATGTCCACAGTTTTCAGACATAAATTAAAAATAATTATTTCATTTAAAGCCAGTCACTGAAGATAATTGTGCACTATGTACATCTATCACCAACAGAAGCACATGTACAAAAACAGACTAATATAGTTTTACAAACAAATAGAAAAACAAAAAGCAGAATCCTTTATCTGTAAAACAGAAAACAATAACTTTATTGCCATGTAAGGTTACAATGCAGGATAGTTTACCTAGCCCAGTTCTGGGCAGCAATAAACTTGTGTTATGTATATCTATACTGTGTGCTTAATTTTTTGCATTACTGAGGGTTGTGCTTACCTGATTTCTGTCATGATTCTAAGAAATAAGATGTTTACTTGAATCTGAGTTCAAGACATGACAGTGTTTACGAGTCAGTGGGTTTTCCATAGAAAATACTACCGCACTGAAGATGAAGTGAAATATGTACATGCAAAGACTTTGTAATTAAGTATTCATTCCTGTTTAATATCAGTCTTTGGGAAGTTGTGTTCAGATATAATTTCATATGACTTATTTATTTAAATTATTCATTTGAAATTCAAAGTGTTTGTTGACTTTTTGAACCAAAACACTACTTTGTGATTATTGAAACACATTCTAAGACATTCTGGATTATATCATTGTGGTACATCAGGACATTCAAGACTCTTGGTACATCAGGATATTAAAGATTATATCAAATTTGTTCAGAACATTATATAGTTATGGACTTGTGACAGAACATTTAGGATTATTTGGAATTGTATTCACAATACTGTGTCTTTTGAATTTTCACTTTTGTATGCTAGGGAAACAAATTATCTGTTGATTTTACTAAACTTGTTGGTTTCACTTCTTTCTGTTCTATAGTTTAAGACCTTGAGTTGTAACATTTGTAAGGATGATCAATACACAATGTTAACAGATATATTAATTTTTGTGACAATATATTCTAGAAGAATTGACAAGTTTCGTTTGACATGAATTGTCAAAACAGAGAGAAATGAAATTATTATTTAATGTTGGGTAGTTAGATTAATGAAAGTATTTTATTTCCATGGCAAATCTCCATGTTTATTTATAACATTTCCCTCCCCTCACACCACTCTAGCTTCATCTATTCTCTAACTGTAACTCTGGGGTCACAATCTAGCATTCTTTACAATTATCATTAGTCCTCTTGCATGTATGAAGTTTCTTTAGAAGTACTTTACATCACTGTAATTTGACTTCAGAAACAGACACACCCCGTTCCCCCAGCCTCCTGGGACAATCTTATAGGTATGTACAACATAGGCAACCATTGTACCGATCTCATGAATTTCCACTAAACAATTTAGCTGGAGATACAGACAAGGACAGACTAAAGCGAGGGGAAACTTTCAGGAAAGCTTGCATGCACTTATTTTTGCTAACATATAAAGTTTTATATGTCAATTTGACATGAAAATATGTATTCAACATCATGACTATACAACTACTTGTGTCCAAGAAAATAGCCTAAAAAGAACAGAGGAAAATAGTTAATACAGTTTGAAAAGCAGGTCACAGTGACCGAATTTGAATATGATAGTGTTGTACTCCTCCTGATTTATATGCCATACTTTTCAAGATGCATGGCAGTACATGCAAAAATGTCTAAGAAACTGACCTAAACATTAAAGCCATACATATCTTAATACTTATGACAACAACTATATTTCCAAATGAGGTAAAAAGTATGACAAAAGTGTATCACATAAATGCTGAAGTGGAAAATGGGTCCAGTATAAAAATTGATGAGACAGCAACCTAATAATGATGAAACGAATTCTGGGTTAAAGTCCATAGCCCTCAGTGCATATTTCACTCATGTGACAGAATCACTGCATATCACTTCACTAATCTACAATCTTAGATTGTTTCGTGTGTAGCAAAGTCAATATGCTGTCTGCACATTGGCAATGTGCATACTCACCTTTTGCTGCATCAAGGGTATGTCGGATGACAGCCTGTACACTGGCTACAGTCTTCTCAAAAGCTAACTGTAAACAGATGGAAAATGATAAATTATGTGTGTGTGTGTGTGTGTATGTGTGTGTGTGATTTGGATTTTTAACATAGCTTTAACAATTTTTCAGTCATATTGCTACGATGTCTGCAGTGTGGCAGTTTATAGTGATGTCTAGCACTAGGGCATCATGCCGCAGACATGTAGCATGATGTCCCACCTAGTCACATTATCCTGACACCAGGCCGACAAGTCCTAACACTAACCTCTTAATGCTGAGCACCAAGCAAGACCAGCTGTTAGTACCATTTTTGTAAGTCTTTGGTATGAGTCGGTCGGGGGTCGAACCCACGACCTCCCGCATCTGAGGCGGACGCTCTAATCACTAGGCCACCAGAGTGGTCAATTATGGATTTAACTATATATAATGAGATTAAGATGTATCAAAATTGGAAAATCAGCTAACTCCCAACTTACATGATAGCTGCATTTCCATGAGTGCTTAACCCAAAGTGGTGTAACTCAAAATGTTTGGTTTCACTGCCTTTAATTTTCATTGAAAAATATGTAATTAAATTAATTTTAATACCATTCATTTTAGCCATTTACAGGTCCTAACTTATTGGTTTTAGACAAATAATTTCATTATTGTTTTAGACTTCACTAAAAGATTAAAGAAAAAATTCATATGAAATCAAGTTAACACAAACTTTGCATAAGTCAAAATCATGTAAGTTGGTGGATACCAGTATTGTAAATCCTGTGTTGTCAATATAACAATATGAACTTTATTTGACAATTAAAAACAATTTGTTATCCATAGGTTTTGTGTTTTGACCCAGGCAAATTTGGGCTTGACATCTCATGGGTACCTGTTAAATGCAAACTCATAAATGCCAATTTTCATGTATTCAAATTGTGGAGTGGGGAAAATAGTGAAGCACTTGGTTATCACATTGTATTAGTCCTAAAAAGATAATATACATATTTCTGGTTTTTTGATTAAAAAGTATTGGATTAGTCAGCCGAAGCAAAATATTTTTTACAACTCCTTTTTCTCCATCATTTACTGAAATGGAATGACAGCTGCATCACAAAATTTTATTCCTTTGAGAAAAAACTTTGTCATTATTACTCGACAACATGATGTTATGTTATAGTTGGATATGCACTTTCTGTATTATTAATTAAATAATTTGCATTGAATATAATTTGCTGTCAATCTGAACCAACCACAATTAGCAAACAACATGCACAGGTAGTAATTATGGAATCTTCCTTTCTAGTCTATGTCCAGCAGCACTAAAAAAATTAGTGCAAAACAGTAAGGATCTTCAATGAGTGTGATGTCTAACAGTTATGTAACATTCAGAAAATGTGGAATTCCTTTGCTTTGGGATTTTTAAAAATTCTTTATTTATGGACAAAACATTTCCAGGGTTGGAATCCAGAAAATTGGAGGATACAGATATCTGGGTTAGTAATTATATTTCAATTTGGATACATTTAAGGCGCAAAGCATATATCGAATTTAGTTTCTTCTTATTAAAAGCTAAAAATGCATAATTATTCTAATAGATATTTAACATAATTTGTCATTAATGCCATTTAATTTATGAAATGCAATAAAATAATGCACATAACATAAAAAAACTGTGTCTGACATTTTAATATCAAAATACCATTTCAAAGTAAAGATGAGGTCTTGTTGAGCAATGACAGTATGGCATTTTACCAAAGGTCACAAAGAAAAATATCACTCCTAAACATCATCAAAAGCCACAGGTGAAAATCCGCCATGCTCCTTTCCCATCCATGCCTGATTGCATGAAGATTTCCTTGTTTTCATAAATATTTATAAACAAAATTAAGTCATTTACAACATAATATAACAAGCTCATATACATCAATGAAAGCACCATGTTGATCAATCAGTACATCACTGCGTTTGGAAGAGAAACTTTAACTGGCTCATTCAAGTGGCATGAAGGTCACGCTAGGTCAAATTTCTGAGAAAATTTTATTCTGGCTCATAAAAATTATATATGCATGTTTATGCAGATTCCTTAGAATTGAAGAAATCTTAAATATTGCAAGCAGCCACAGGTGAAAAAGAAGCATAGTACATTTCTTCCATGGCTTGTGATGGTATTGTCTAGACTGCATAAACTTGAGTGTTTTTCAACCTATTTTTATCCATAATTTATTTCATCTGCTTAAAGTGCTACTTGTTATATTTCTATTATATTTTTCTATAGTTTCAAATTACAAATTATTCAGACCAGTCCCTAATTTTATTATTTTGCTAACTGAAATATCTTTTTTGTAAATTATGAATTCTGTATTCTTAAATTATATTTTAATGTCTGTTTTAATTTTTTTCTGCAATGGGAAAAACTCAGTGGAACCCCTAACTTGTGATCCTTAACAGTCCTCATCATAAGCTGTTAATTCCCTTGCTTTCAAAGTCACATTGGCCAATACAGTATTATTTGTACAAACTTGAAAGCCCTCTCTACCAGAATGATTCTATCGAATTGAGTTAAATTCTGCTAAGCATTTTTAAGAAGCCATTTAAAGGTTTGTCTTTTGTTAGTAATGGTGGCCACATTTAGTGGCAGATCAGTTACATTTGTGAAGTCTGAAAGCCCCAGTTGATTTTTGTCAAATCTGGTCAAATTCTGCTTCTTGGATTTTGAGAAGTTGTTAGAAGCATTTTTCATTTTTAACAGCATTGGCCATATTTGATGGCGGATCAGCATCTGATTCACTTGCATAAATTTTAATGCCCTCTATGCCAGGATGCTTTTCATTTAATGTTGGTCTAATTCTGTTGTATAAGCTTTTTTTTAAGTAATGGTTGCTATATTGTACAGCAGAGCAGCACCACTTGGAAAAAAAGTTGAAAGGTCTTCACGGCAGAATGCTTTCTATAAAGAGTGGTGGAAATCTGATCAACAGTTCGGAAAAAAGTTGTTTAAGTTGTTTTTTTAGAAATAAAATGCTTTTCCATAGTTAGTAATGGTGGCCATATTTGAATGTGAATTGGCATCATCTGTATAGATTTGAAAGGTTTTCTTACTTGATGCTTTCTGTCAAATCTGATCATATTCTCTGAAGTGTTTAAGAAGAAGTCATTTAAAGATTTGATACTGTTTTAAGCAATAAATACCATATTTCATTGTGGATCCGCATCATTTTTATGGGCTCAGAAAAAAAACAGTTTCCAAGCACTTGTCCCCGAGATGAGTGAGCTGTGATGCTTTGAACATTCCATTTAACACAAAGTTAGAGAGGTAGTTAAGCTTGACTGCCTCCTTCAGCATTAGAGGTGCTTGATATCCTATATTAGAACATTCCATTTACAATGAGAGAAGGCAACTGGTCATGATGGATTGTCTTACTCAACATAAAGGATGATTTGGATAGTGCACCCTGAAACATTCCATTTGTCATGGAGGGACAGAAGGTGGATGTAGAGGACGTCTCTTTTAACATAATGTGTGTTTCATAGTGAACATCAGAACATTCTATTTTCCATAAAGGAAAGAAAGTAATGAAGTTGGACTGTCATTTAACATCAGGCGTGTTTTATATTTAATAGCAGAACATTCCATTTACCATGAGGGAAGACAGGTAGTCAAGCTGAACAGTCTGACCCTTAATAAACCAGTGGTCTGGAATAAACTGGTCTGACCCAAAACAAATGGGTCTCATATGTAAAAAAACAGAAAATAGATTGACTTGATCTGGAATAAATCAGTCTGATCCAGAAATAACCAGTATGATCTGCAATAAGCTGGCTTGATCCAGAATAAACTGGTTTTATCTAGAACTGGTCTTGTATGGAAGAATCTGGTCTGATCCAGAATAAGCTGGAATGACCTGGAATAAACTGGTAGGGTCTGATCTGATCCAAAATCTTGGCTGATCTGGTCATTAAGTTGTTTTATAGTAAATATCAGAACATTCCATTTACCAAGAGGAAAGAAAAGTAGTCAAGTTGCATTCAGCATCTGGAGTGTTTATATTGAATATCCAAACATTCCATTTACCATGAGGGAAGACAGTAATGTTGGACTGTCTTACAGTGGGTGGTTGTACTGGACTTGCTCATTTAACGTAAGATGTGTTTTTTACAGAATATCAGAACATTCCATTTACCACATGGTTAGACAGGTAGCCAAGATGGACTGTCTCATTTAACATTGGGAGTGTTTTACATTAAATATCAGATAACTCCATTTACCAATAGGTTAGACAGGTAGTTAAGCTCAACTGTCTCATTCAGAGGCATTTTATACTGAATATCTCATAATGCAATAGCAGTTCTTGGTCTATGCAGTTTGTTAGGAGTAATTAGTAGGACAAACAACATAGATCCTGATCTGCTGGTGCATTATGGGATGGCAGATCAGGGTCTATGTTGCTTGCAGCTGGAATCAACATTCAAGTGAATCTCAGAGATGCATCAAATGCTGAAATTCTGGTACACAAATATTTGTTATAAATAATGTGTGGAATTTCCAAGCATCCTTTTGTATTAACCTACATCTGTATACTATGGAATGGACACAGGTAGTCTGATCAAATAAGCATCCTTATCTGTAATTTGTTTTATGATTCCTGCTTATTCAGTTTATCTTAACAGTTAAATAGAAATGTTAGACTGCACTGAGTGTATTTTGATGTATGTCTTTGAAGTAATTTGCAGGGATTCTCATAAATCACTGCTTTCTAAGTGTGCAAAAATTAGTAATATTTTTGCATGATCTGCACACATGCAACATCTCTGGTATAAAAATGGCAGGTAAATATTAAGAAAATGGATTTAGATATGCTGCCCTTTGAGAGTAAATTTCATTTATATGAAGTGTCTAGCATGGCATACTAATATTACCCTTAAGTCATTGTCATGGTGCATCCATGCTAAGAGACAGGCTGCAAATACATCTCCCGTTCCAACAAAAACAGCGGGAAGGTGTGGCATCTCCATACGGTAACATTCTTTTTTACCATCTTTGTGGGGAATAAAAGGAAAAGAAAACAAGGAAATGAACAACTATTTTTATATAATAAAATATGATATACTAGCAGGCAGATCAAGAATGATTTGAAATTGTGATTATTATCAAATTTCTTAAAACTCTAAATCAGTATTGACTGTACAAGTTACACACATCCATTATATTGATTAAATTGTCCAGTTTTCAATTTTCTACATGAATCATGAAAACAGGTTCTTTTCTTTGCATGTTTTGACTCCCATTTCCAAGTTTGAAGCTAATGGTTAAGTCCCTGAAAACAAGGACAGATCTAGTGGCAAATGTCAGATACGCATGTGTCGTTTTAAATAATTATTTTCAGGTTTTGGATCTCAATACTCCGAATGATTCGACCTTGAAGCATCACCCTCCATTCCCACAACAAACAAGATAAAAAATCTTATCTGCATATATCAGGTCCTCATTTCATGCTGAGTAATTGTAATTATACAAAAACGTGTGTGTGTGTGTGTATATATATATATATATATATATACACATATATATGCATATATACATATACACACACAGTGATCCCACTGTAACACAGTAGTTGTGGTCCACAGAACCTGACCATGTTATAGATCGAACTGTGTTATTGCCAACCAAGTCAATTAGCTGAACAAAAATGATGCATTTACCTAAAATATGGTGTGCAGGGGGTGGGGTGTGTGTGTGTAATAAAAGCAGCCGCAAAATACATGGTTTTGATTAAATGAAGACTAACTAGTCTGAAAAACACCTGTATACTGACAACTAACATTTGTGTAGTACAATCCATAATCCATTAAGTACTGTATTGTATATAATAAATCCATGAATTTGATTATAGATCGCATATTACAAACTTCACATACGACTCACATCCTGTTAGAAAACACAAATAACCTGTATATATAAAAAATGGCAGTTCTTGTTTTGATATATATCCAATTGTCACTAAACAATTCACTATAATTGTTACAAGTAGCACATAGCTATAGCTGTTTACATGCTACATGTACATGTACTTTAACTGGCCTAGATTTTGGTCAGCTGGAGATACTATTATCTTGCCAAGGTTACCCAGGGGATGAGGCTATTAATAGAGAAATGGAAACTTGAACAAATTAAGAAGTTTAACAAACATCTTTGCAAGATACCCCATCTAAAATTAACTTGATGGCAAGATATCTATGGTTTCAAAAGATTGGAAATTTTTAATTTGCATTTTAGTCCGCTGTTGGTAGTGACTGTAAACATAATTTTTTTCCTGCATAAATGAAACTGACATGGCACAATTATGTGTTCCAGTCAATTTGGAAAATGCAACAATCTCTCAGATTCCATTGCTTTTATTTATGTTTGGTGCTGACTTCCTTTGATGATGGTTATTTTTAAATTGAGGATTGTAGTCGGCTTTCTTTGATGAAGGGTGCATGTGTTATTGAAGTTGCAACTAAGGACAGCTTTGGAGGACCAAACAGATGTTTGTTTCTTATTGAGGCAGCAACATCAAATAATTGTAGAACATTGATTGAACTGATTTTTTTAAAATTTACTTAGGATTCATACTGCATGAATCGGTGCTTCAAAGGTGATCAGTTCATTTTGAACTTTCAGCAAAATTATGTTTTTTGGTACATTTTAAAAACAAAAGGAATTAGCCATCTTTTGGTGGCTGTAGCAGTTATTTTTCCTGCCTTCAAAAGTTGGTAACTGTAGCTACCAGTAACACAGATAGACCAACAAGTAGATCTCTGTTTTTGTTTGTTTGTTTTATGGTTTGTTTTTTGGGGTGGGTTTGGGTTTTTGGGCGGGTGGGGAGTGTGACAATTCTGGTGGTGGAGTGATGCTGCCTTTCACACATGCATAAGAAATTTTTTAAAAAATGGCCAACAGATGATTCATGTGTTCTGTTTTTTTCTGAGAGGGATTACTACAGACAATATTTGAGTTCCGAAGGCTTTAATTCTATGAGTGAAAAGAAGAGGAATTTTACTTATCATCCACATGCAGAGGTCAGTCAAAATAAACATATTAATTACTAGTGATCAGCCGATAATCCGAAACTGTTTTGTCCTAAAGATCCATTATGAGATAGTGCCTCGTCGATTGACCTCCATCACCAAAATGTAAAACAAACCAGCAAAAAAACGATGCCGAGATCTCAGAGCATACAGTACTCAGGCCAGATGTCAGAATAAATGAATTATGATATCCCAATGCACTGTTACAGTGGTTAGTCAATACGAACAATGAATTTGTTTATCTAACAATATATAAATTCCATGTATTTTATATCAAGTTTGTGGCTTCCTTTCATGGTGCCTCTGAATTTCTTCACTCCAAACCAAAGTTGTATATACAAGTTAAAACAGCCAACAATGTCCAGAGGGGGGAGATCTCCTGACGGTATATTTTGTCGCCAGTATGGAAAATAAATCACAAGTTGCAACAATGGTGAAGCCCAGCGTAATCCCTGAATAAACATGTTAAACATTATTTTTCATACTTTTAAGAAGAAAAAACTTTTTTTTATATATACAAGATAAATACATGTATATGAAATTGCAGAAGCCATGCCACAATTGTATGATATTAGAATTCACACACAATCACTTCCCTAAAAGTGATAATAAACCTTTTACATGTTACTTTTCGTACTTTAAAAAAAAATTTCATGTTTCAATAAAAGTACACACGTATCAAATTACGGGAGTCATGTTACAATCATGTTTTATCTGAATTCATGTTATAACGGAGTGTGCTATAGCAGGGTCACAGTGTAGGTTGAAGACCTCAAGAATTTTTAAACTACAAACCTATGGCTAGGTCCTCGAGAAAAACCTGGGGAAAATATGTCACATATATGAATTCAATTTTTCATGCCCTGCATCTAAATATGTATGCTTATATGGTTGGGATCTCAAAAGTTTCTTTGGCGGTTCTTTTGACTAAGCTGTACATATAAAGTACATTTGTTAATTTTCAAAATATAATATATAGTATATTTATTTATAGCACACTGCACTCTGTGGCTGTGGCACACATATAATGACAGCCAGTAACAGACGCTATGAAACTGTCTAGGTTGGATATTGCATTTACACAGTATGATGGCATTTTGAGTAAATCCATGTAGCTTTCATGAATGCCTCACACATACTATAGCTCTCCCATTGGTCAACTGATTTTGTTTGCTATGGTCAGTAATTCTTTTATCCGGATGAAGGCACTTTCTTAAAGCAATGGAATGAAATGGACCAATGATGTTTCTCTAGCAAAGGTGGATCCAAATAAGCCACATACAACCACCCAGCACCACTGCCACCTAAAAATGGAGAAGCATATTTGCACCATATGCAAATAACATAGACCAAGATCTGCTGTCACATAATCCAATGGCAAATTAAAATGAAGTTGAAGTTTTCTAGACGAGAGTAAATCATGGGATGCTGGTGCATTACACAATGGCAGATCAGGGTCTATGCAGTTTGCTGCTGGTGGATGTTTCACACAAATAAATTTGGTCCCCAGAAAAAACTTCAACCCTCTAACCAAGAATGCACATCACCTGAATCCTGCATATGTCATGTCGGACTGCAATGAGGTGCAAAGCTTGTGCATCTTCTCACTACCACTAATCCTAGGCTTGTGTAATAGTTGCATTCCCAAGAATAACTCAAAATCACTCAACTCGAAATTTTTGGTTTCACTGTAGGCCCTTTAATTTTCATTAAAAACTACATAACTCAATTAACTTCATTTCAGTCATTTACAAATCCAAATTTGTTTGTTCAAGACAAATAATTTCATTATCTTTTAGCCTTCACTAATACACACACACACACACACATACATACACATATATCTGAAAAATCACACATGTATATGGTGTAAGCTGTAAGAATTTGCTGCACAAAGTACATTATATGATTGCTTGTAAGTCGGATACAACTGCAAGCTGCATAGCTGCCTTAGCATGATGTGCCAGCAGATCTGGGTCTATGCAGTCTGTAAGGAGTAATCAATAGAATTAACAACACATATCCTGATCGGCTGGTTTATTATGTGATGGCAGATCAGAGTCTATGTTGTTTGCTGTTGAACTTGACTTGTACATTAATTATATACTGCAACCAAATCAATTTGTAACAACAAACAGGGTTCCATTTACATCTGAAAGTACCTGCCACACAGGCAAGTGGCATTTAGAAAGTACCTGTTATATTTTGAAACCACCTGAAAAAATGTGTGCGTGTCTGCGGCGGGGGGGGGGGGTTTTCTTTGAATACGTAAATTTTTAAAAAAAAGATTTGTTTTCTTCAGTTGTTTCTTATCCCTGCTGTTCTACTTGTTTAGCATGTTACACTAAATGTATTTTACACACATGAGTTACAAAGCTAATAAGCATTTAGGCAACTAATATTTTAAAAAAGCTTGAGGGCCTTGTTAGTTTTAGGCCATACAGTATCTCACAAGGGTTGTACTTGTGAAATGGCCAAGCACCTTGAAACAAGAGGCCGAAGTGGACCTGAGGCAGCTCATCTGGCTGACATCTGCCCAGCAACTGAATGCAGGAACACTTGGCCAATAGATCTGGGTCAGAATGATTCTTACTGTAGATATGTCTTCCAGTGCTGACTGCATATATTATGACAACAAATGTGTCAAGGTTTCTCTACTTTTCATAACTTCCTTTATATTTAATAGCATATCGACATCACTGTCCAATATTTAAAGACCATGATGCTTTCTAAGTTGCTTAAATTGTTAAATGGATTTGATAACGCTGTGTAAAAGTTTTTATATGTATAGTAACAGCAGCCATTTTTGATGGTGGATCGGCACAATTTCTAAAAATGTAAAAGGCCTTCAAAACTAAGATGCTGTCAAATTTGGTCAAATTCTGTTGAGTGGCTTTTCAGAAGATACTCTAGAAATATTTTTATTGTTTTAACAGCTGTGGCCATATTAAGATTGGTATCCCTGTACAAATTTAAGATATCATCATGCAATGTTGGTTTCTGGCAAATTTAGTAAAATACCGAGTAGCTTTTTAGAAGTCATTTAAACAATTTTCTGTTTTTAGAAATGGCAGCCATACTTGACAACAAATTGGCATCACTGGTTCAAGACTAAATCCTAAAATAAAAAATATTTTCTGTCACATGTGGTCAAATTCTGCTTAGCAGTTTTTGATTAGTCATTTAAATTTGTTCTGTATCTAGTAAAGAGAACCATACTGGATAGTGGACCACTTGGTCAAATTCTGTCAAGCAGTTTTTGAGAAGTCATTTAAAGAGTTTTGTATTTCTAGTACTGGCAGCAATATCTGATGGCAGATCAGCTTCACTGGTACCAACTATGCCCTGGTAATGTCTGTCAAATTCAGTCAATTCTTTTAACCAGCCAGTTTTTTAGAAGCTGCTTGAATGGTTTTCTATTGATAGTAACAGTTGCCATATTTGATGGATTATTGGAAAAATTCTGTACAAATCTGGAAGCCATCTATGCAAGTGTACCTTCTGTCAAAGTTGGTCAAATTCTTTCATGCGCTGTGAAGAAGTAATTCAAAACTGGTATCACTAGCTGCAAATTTTAACCAACCACAATTGGCAAACATGACACATAAAAGGTAAGTATTACTGAATCATGCTTCTCAGACTATGTACAGAAGGTGCTGAATAAGATTGGGAGAAATAGTAAGTGTCCTAACAATTATGATGGCTAATACTATTTACCTATGAATGAAATGAAATGCAATCTGGTTACAGCATTCAAAAAATCTGGAATATGTCGTGTTTTGTTTTCATTCAATTTTGTGTAGTTGGGCAGTTTCTGTACAATTAGTGGGTCTGAATATTTGGATTAATAAAGGTAATTAAATTTTAAAATGTTTGAGATGAGCATATTGGTTTATTAATTTTGTGTTTTATTAAATAAAAAATAAAAATTTAAAATAATCTGTGATTAATAGCATTTTATATATGTAAATGCCTCCAAAATATTGCACATACATGTAATATCGCAATACAATTTTAGAGTATCTATCGGTCTGATCCATTTTTGTTGGGCAGATATAATAATGTGTCCTGCCAAAAAGTCTTACTGGTATGTGTCAGTGACACACAATAAGTGGTTTGGTTGGGCTAAGCCTGCTTTAAAGTATTTTGCCATCCAGGCTTTTAGTCATATACATATCTCAAACAAACAACAAAAGATTAAATCCCTATGAAGAGAAACTAGAGTGGCCTTATCACATTCATAATCCAAAAAGTGAGACAAAACAGGATACAGTATAGTGCATTCCCAAGATAGCACACACCTGTGTCAAAGCTAATCTTATTTATAATTTATTTTTATCAACTAAGAGTGTTACTTGTTATATTTCTATTTTTATATTTTTCTTCATCTTTGAAATACAGAATATTCAATTCAATCCCTAAAGTGCATTATTTAGTTAATTTAAATAACTTGTTTTGAAATTTATGACTCAAATTCTGCAATTATCATTTAAAATTCTGATTCTCAATAGTTCTTATCATAGCTTACTTGCCTCACTTTAATAGGCAAATTGCGAAGTACAGTATTTCTGTTTTTATTGCTGGTGGCCATATCTGATGAAAGTCCTCTTTGCCAGGATTTTTCTGTCAAATCTAATCAAATTCTGTTGATCAGTACTAGGGTAGTTGCTTAGATTTTTTCTACCTTAAGTAGCGATAGCCATATTGACGGAAAAATGAGGAAATCTGAGTTTCATGCATAGATGCTATCAAATAGAGTCAAATTCTGTTGTGAGCAGTTTTCAAGAAAAAGCCATTAAGGCTGTTCCAGTAAAACATATACCCCCCAGGGGGAAGGCACTTTCAAACTCAACCAACCAACAACAGAAGCAATTTAAAAAAAATTAAGATTCACCGTCAGATATGTTTTAATAGAAAAACACTGCCCCCTACAGAAACATATTTTTTTTACATAATTTCTGGCTATGGGTTAGTGGGTGGTAGAAGCGATTTTAATATTGGGTTGGGGACAGAAGCGATTTAAATGACAGTTGGCTGGAGGTAATCTACTGAATTCTTATAGATCATATAATCTACTGCATATTTTTTATTTGTATTCATTCATAATAATCAATCTTTTGTCCTTTTGTTTGTTTGTCTGTCAGCCATGTATGTCTCTGATACTGTGAAATAACAAATTTTCTTGGTGGCTTATTATTTGTAAATGTCATTGATCAGTCCCTTAATACCTACTAATTTAATGTCCAAGAATATAGATTTTATATTAGGGATTTCTATTCTAATACAGAAATCATGAATTTGTATTCTTCCTAAACTGTGTGTTTACTAAAGTGATCACTATGTTTTGCTATTTTTCTTTGTTCTCAGGCATGCTGCTTTTGATTAGAATAATAGTTAAATCTTGTATTGCTTTAAATGTCTGGTCAGATGCTATGATTCTCTTGTTATTATTTTTTTCAATAAATGTTTTGGTAAACTTATAATACATGATTTGTCAGAAAAAAATCATTAATGCCTGTGAAAGCGATGTCACATTATTTCTGCCTACTTTTTACACTATATCATTTCTTGTAAGAACACATATTTCAGTTACCAACGTCTTACTTTTATGCCTTGTTGCAAGACTAATATAAAGTTTTTAAAAAAAGAAAAATATAGCAAGTCAAACATTTTTATATCATAAATTAGATTTTAAAAGATGGATGAAAGTCAAGGAATCATTTTTTCCCAGAGTACTCGTAAAATCAATGTCATTGCAGTTAACTGTATTGTCAACAGCATTATCATCATCACTGATGGCCTAGCAGTAACATTCTGCACTTTTAATCCAGTTGTCACAGGTTCTATCTCCCACTTCTAGTCTTTCATATGAGACTTATACCTGTGGTCTGAGGGGGCTTCCATGGCAGATATAAGATGCTTGTCTTGTGATACAGATCTGAGGGGCTTCCATGACAGAGTGGTATAAGATGCTTGTCATGCGATTACTTGCCTCCAGTGTGTAAATGAGAATGTTGCCAGTTACTTGTGGAAGGTCAGTGGTTCTACAGAAGTGGTGTTTGGTGTCTCAAAAGTACTTGGATTTTCTTCAGCAGTAAAACTGGATGCCATATATAGATTCTCTTCATCTGAAAATGGTGTAAAGGCCATAATGATCTACCGAAACCGGAGACCTCATGTCCAAATGACTTTGGCTGTTGGAGATAACATCAAATCAAAAGAGGGTCCATGTGCCCTAGTGTACTAAGGTGCTTGCTTTTACAGATCAGTTGCACATCTCTCAGAGAGAGTTTTTGTCACAGATCAACCAATTTGGGTTGGTGGTCTTTCGGGGCTCTTCCTCCACCTAATATACTGTTATACCCTGTCAAAAAAACACCAAACTAAATCAACCAACTAATCAACTGTGGCAACAGCAGCAAAGGTACTAGTCTATCACTTATGCCACAGCTGATTGAGTTTATAAATTTTGACTCCAGCAATTTTTGTAGACCTTTGAATATTGTCAATTATGCCTTTCTGACCATCACCTAAAGTCATCATCAGTTTGTACAAATGGATTTTTCGTGGTGAGCATATGAGATGGCGAAGTCTTGAGCAATCCTGCATCACACGCTGCCGAAAAGTTTACATTTTAACTCACTTAAAGTTTCTCTAACAATGTCCATTGTTCCAACCAGAACTGTTATAATTTATTCAAGCTATATTCACCGATATCTGGAAATGTGCATCTGTAATAAATATTTGTAACAAAGTAAGAGAATGCATCAGTGTTTTTCAATGATGCATTTGAACTGAGCAACAACCAGAATCAACAAACCAAGAAATGAAATTATTCACATCTCTCAGGCAGAAGTACAGTGTATAATCATAATCTGCCAAAAGATTTTTCAATCTTTAAATTTGCCAAATTCTTTTCCAACCATACTGATTCAGTGGACATAATCACCAGAATGGACAGAAACAGACCTGAACAGATATAACCAGAAGGTTAAAATCGATTTGAGTAGCTAAATTCACATGGTTTAGTTAACTGTACATCCTTTATTGTCTTCCCTTTGATGTATTTCTTACTGAAGCTGAGAAAATAATGTTGCACAAATCAAAAACGAGGCACACTTCTACTCATTATTGTTGTTATTATACTTCTCCATTCCAGCCTGTTCTTATGATCTTGTCCCCCCACATACTATTTGTCATGTTTATGATATGTATCTAAATTTGTCACTTTTCCTACTACTATACTAATTGTTTGTGAATATGCATATCAATGTGAAATGCAACGGGGAGACGAAATCCAAGATAGAAAACCTCTACATTTCTGGATGTATTCTGCTTGGATTCCATGTTTCTGCACAAAACTAAAGAGTTCAAGACTCGCTGTACTAATTCAGTTCCCACTGTAAACTTGTGCAAACACCATGATATTAAAATTCAGTAACTTAAAATTTCGAGTGCTCATGGTCAAATTTGTATCAGTATAGACACATCTATGACGACAGCTTTTGTGAAAAGAAAACCATAACAGCTGCACCATTTTCTGGATCTACACAAATTTGAAATGTGTGCTTTCAATACTACACCAAAGAGTCTGGTGCTGATTTCAGTAACAAGTCTTCCAAACTCAGTTCTGTAAAGGGACGGAAATTATGTTAATAAAACAATGTCCCTGACTTTTTTCAGTTACAAGTAGGACAAGCTCTCAAATGATTCTTTTTACTAAAATCTTACTTTCATTATCAACCAGTCAGGGACAGTCAAACCATGTATACTCTATTTTATCTTCACTGATTTATAGTATGGTTCTTGTTCTTTTATATCTGTAGTAA
>JAECUM010015505.1:0-24495 GCA_016617855.1 Megalonaias nervosa
ACGGCCACTGCTTCTTAACAAAATTATAATGAAAATCGTACATGAGCCACTTCGACAAATCAAGTACAGAAGCTCCAACGTAAATCGACTTATTCAGTCTTAGATTTGTTTTTCTTCTTTGTATCGAGACAAGATTTTCGTTACAAATTTTCATACTGACAAAATCATCGTCCGACACAAGTTTGTTCCTGCGGTTGATATCATTAACTAGCTCGATGTTTACTCACTTTCTAATATGTTCCATTGTCTTACCAAAGACGGAGTTGTTCATGAGCTTGAAGAAGCCTTTTTCAAAATCACCTTTAGCTACAGCTCTTCTTGACGTGCTTGAGCTAATATAACCTCTAATCCACGGTGACTGATTGAATTTTAGTACACGATGAACTTTCCTTAACATGAGACCAGCATCTACTGCTTGTTTTAAAACTTTGCAATGTAAAACATAATTTTTCTTATCAAGTAAATTTGGTACTAGTTTTTTTTCCCATAAAATTTTGTCTTGGTGATGCTATTGCTTGTTGTTTCTTAGATAACAAACTATAATCAATTGTCATTGATTCCGCACAGAACGGATAATCGTTGTGTAAATCTTGTTACGAAATAGGACAGTCGAGATCAATTTCAACGAAATATGAAACATCGTCAGGTATCTTTTTTTCTGTCTCGCTAGAAATTGGTCAGTCGTAATCCAATGAAATCCCCCAAATGGCATTGGTTCTGACATTGAATGACCATATAAATTATTAGATACGACATAAATGATATACTTCGATGGAAGCTCAGGATTGTACTCTTTCACATACTTGTTATTTGCTTCCGCATACTTTTTTTTTATCACGCTAATACCGCCACGGATACCTTTCTCAATAAAGTTAAACATATCAACGTCAGTCAGTAATTCTAACTTCACTTTACTGAACTTTAACAAAGCATACCAAGATAGTCCTGGTGCAGAGTAATACCAACAGGGATCTAATCCATAATTACTATAGCTCACCTTTCAAAAGCTTTCAAATACATCCGCCAGCAGTAACACATCAGTTTTCAAATGCAAATCATGATAATCGCCAAACGTCTTGCAATCGAATTCTTTCCAAATATCTTGTACGTATTTATTCTCGTCATCGGTTATATTTTCATTTTCTAGTTGGGAATAAAATTTATCTTTGTCAGGTAAAGAAGTTTCATCAAATTTACTCCAATCGTCGAGATACCCGTATGGAAACACTCCTTTTTTGTCAACAGATTACATTTATCTCCAAAACAATCTTGTAGGGTATCAAACTCGCTACCAGCTCTTACAGCATTGTTTACAAGATCTTATAATGATACTAATGTAAACTGAAAACTGTCGATGAAACGCAACTCACCTAATGTAACTGACAAATATTTTTCAAAATTATTTGGGATACACTTGATTACATTATCGAGTTTTAAACGAGATTCTATTTCAGGATCACCAAAAGCTTCTAGATAATATGACTGTCATATCCCCTGAAATTGTGAAGAACAACTGGAATAAAATCTGGAGCGTGAGATTTTAAATTACATTTATCGTGAGCCGCTCCACAATATTGCTCGGTGAAATGACAATGATCACGCACTTTTTTAGTACCAGTAGAGTCAAAAGCTTTTTCACAAATATGACAAAATTCCTCTTGTTCGTGATCGGATTCTTGTTGAGCTGTCAGTTTTATATTGGAACGATTCTTCTTAAACGAATAAATATATCATCAACTTCGTTAATCAACTGCTTGAGAGGCCAAACAGCTGGATCCTTACCACGATATAATTTAATCGGTTTGGATAAACTCGAATCAGTACAACAAACTATCTTGTAAGCTATTCCGCATGGGATATTATTTTGAATTTTTTTTTTTTGTGCTCGATTGGTTAGGATTATTTTCTGCACCAAGCACAGGATGAAGTAAACTGAAGTAAACACTCGAAGTCGGCGTATACGACGAAAGGAATTTTTTTAGTTTATGCTTATGATTGACGAACTGTAATAAATTATTATCTTTGGACGGCATTGTTATTCGTTGTACATTATTACAGTACTGCAGATGCTTTTGTAATTTTTCATTGTCAGAGCAACCATGCAAACAATGATAACAGAAGTACTTTTCATTTTTATATTTGTTATACTGTTTACCAACGAGTCCGTTAAAGTTTTTGATCCAAACGTATTGATTCTTTTTAAGCGGCAAGTTTATTGTCGATTGCAAAGCTTTTTCTGAAATATATCTTGGATAAACGTTTCCATGCTCGTCAAGACCATATACGTTAACAGATATATTATTTTGCTTTTCAAACTTTGGTATTTGATTTTCTGCAACTGGAAATTCAATGCCAGAAAAATTCAAATTTGATACGTGACTAAAATACTTGTCAACGCGATCATCATTTTTTTCTGCTGGAAACATAGCAGAAAGAACAGCCCACTGAAAACATTTACTATCAAAGTTTTTTATGTTTATGCAGCATTTTTTATTTTTTATTTTTAGTGGCAGGTCAATATACGAACTACGGCGTAATACGTTATATTTCATTGTGTGAAATAAAATTTCAGTAATCATCTCAAACTTCCAACCCGAACCTAATTCTATAAATTCTTCTATTTTTTGTGTATTTCCTGATGGATTTCATCAGCTAGCGACGAAAGATCAGTTCCAAACAAAACACGCTTTGATTTTGCATTAATGAAAAGGTCTGCAGTTTCCTCATCAGTCGATTCTTATGTCACAAGTAGCTTTGAGAATATAACGTGATATTGCACTATTAATATTCAAACCCTTATGTTTTTCAAGTTCACGTTTAACAGTTGGTTCTAACAAATGATAAAGATTCGTTGAGCTGAAATTTACCAGGACGATTTGTTTATCAAACCGATAGCTGTTGTCAGATCCTGCAAAAGCGGTGGCTATTTTTATAGGTTCTCTTATAAGGCTCTTTTTGGCTATATCATGTAACTACAGCATTATTATAATAATGTAATATTATATCTCTAATTGATTGTTCAACTGGCAGCTCACCGCAATACACACACATCAATCAAAAGGCTAGTCAAACAATCAATTAGAGATATAAATTGCTTCTGTTGCAATGAAAGAAAATTTGAGTTTAGCATTGACACAAGAGGATTATAATATAATTTTGATTTACATGAGGTCTATAGAGGAGGAACAATCAATTAGAAATATAAAAAATGCTTATAATATAATGAAAGAAAATTTGAGATTGACAGTAGAGGAGCAAAAAGAATATCACATGCATCCGATTTATAATCATTACGCTGGTAATGCATTAGGGTCTGTGATACACATGAAACATAAAAAGCAGTTTGGTAAATCAACATCAGCTGGAATGATGATAACTGTTAGAGGAGATAATGCAGAGCGAGTTGAAATGTTTAGAAAAGAATTTTTTTATACCTTGTTCTGCGGTAGTATACCTGACGGACAAAGAGTTTATCAAGTAAATGGTTTGATAAATGATGATAGTATTGAAAACTTGTCTTTGCAAGATGAATTTCAACCTCATCCTGTGCTTGATCTTTACGAAGCCTCTGACAAGGGAATTATTCGAAGAAGAAAAACTAAAAAATTGTTGGTATTATGACCAATTCTGGGTATCTTAGAATAACCGTTAGAGGAACACGAAAAGATGAAGTTAATTATTATAGCCATAGATTTGTTTATGAAACGTTTAACGGACTTATACTCGATGGTTTAGTGATAGACCAAATCAAACGACATTAAAACAGATAATCGTTTAATGAATCTCGATCTTGTTACTCAACAAGAAAATAGCAGACGAGGACGAGGTGGTGATGGATCCAACTTTAGATGTCCGGTAAAACCGGTTGTTTCATTTAATCTCGAAGTAGATGAGGAACATAAATTTTCTTCGATTAATGCTGGGGAAGTAATTTAAAATTAATCCTAGATCGGTAAAATATGTTGCAGATATAATAACAAGATCAGTTTTTTTTTCAAGCGAACACAATGCTTGGATTATCTTTAGATATGATGATTAATTATATTTTCTAGCTCAGTTTTGGTAAGACAATTGTGATAAAACGCAATAACATCATCTTTATTAAATTTTAGCGTTATTACTGCGCTGTCATTAAGTTGTTTGTTTTTTTCTGCCGCTGTTAGCAGAATCTTATCAGAATCGCCTTGCATAACAATAACGTCAACAGAATAAGAACGATATCGTGTCAAACATTTTCGCACTGCTTCGGCTAATTCTCCATAATTTAATATATTAACTTTCTGATGATATTTTATCTCGTTAGTTATTTATTGTTATAAATTAGATAAAAAATATATTATAATATGGATTTATTGAAACGACTTGCTGATATCTAGGCCCGCGATACAATCGCGGATGATAATTTTACAGCAGGAGATGCTATCGACGCAGATAAATGTAACTCGGTTGATTATACACAGGATGACATTTTACTTAACAACGACGATGAACAAAACGAGATTGTAGGTGTAGTTGATAAAAGAAATTATAGCAGACCGAGAACTGGTCGATATAATGTAAAATATCATATCACAAAAAAAATTTTGAAATTTAATTTTTCATTAAATAAAAATCAGTCCTTTTGACGGTTTATAAAACCATTTTTAAACATTAGAATTCCAGACTGACAGAAAAATTAGATTTCATATTTGTCAAGATATTTAACCTAATGACGATCTCTGACGATCGCAGACAATATCTAATATCGTTATGTAAGCCAGTAAAATGTAAATCTTTCCTACGCAATTATGAAAAATGTACAATAACATTATTTCACAATATTAATTAATTGTTTGGTTGGTACCCAACTATTAAATTTATCGCTATAACAGAGCCACTTGACAAGGCTTTTATTGCCACGCTTTTTAATTACTCGTTCGATAACAAAAACATCTTGTTCAGTTTTCTGTAATTCTTGTTCGTAAAAACTACCAATTACTGGTTTCCCCTGCTAGATCCTTTAGCGCGTATGTTACAGGTATTGTTAAAAGTACTTTATCAACTACAAATACTTCTTCGGTCCAGTTTGGGGTAAATCCTTTCTCAAATACTTTTTCTGTTAATGAAATTCGAATTCTATCACCTACCTTAAATTTATGTCTGCGGTACATGTTTTCATTTGCTAATATTGGATTTTTAATTGCGTCTTTCGGTGACATTTTGATAGTTCGATGTTTTGTGTTATTATATCTATCAACAATCTGCGGAAGATCATCAATATATCTGTTCGTGTTTTAGCTGTTAGGTGTTTATGTATCAGCTCGCTTAGTGTGCGATTAAATTCTTTGACGACAACGCTTTTTCCCTCATTTCCTGTAACATATTCTTTTATGTTATTTTGTTTTAAAAACTGCTCAGATGTTTTAATAAAAAACTCACCTCCGTGATCAGTCCAAATTTTATTTGGTTTTCTTTCCGTACATTTTATTACCTGTTTTAACGCATCAGTCATCGATGTTCCTGCTTTATCCGAAACGGGTACACTAAACGCGTATTTACTAAAAACGTTAATAACGTTAAGCAAGTATTTCTTATTATCGTAGAACTGAGCAAGATTTGAGATATCTACTAAATCTATTGCCCAGATATCATCAACGGCATTCGCGACAACCTTGCGTCTAGGAAACTTCTTTTTTAGGTTTATGTAGCTCTGATGCAAGATCATCATACAATTATTTTCCAAGACCTAACTTATATTTTGTTCCGATCAATCCCTGCACTAACTTTCTATCAGATCGTTCTCTCATATTTACAGGTTTCATATCATGTAGTTCATCTAACATTATCTTATCACAGTCTGATTTTGAGTTCTTTACACGAACGTTATCAGTACGCTTTATATCACGATAACAAATATCATGACGCATTGCTATTGCATCAACTTGATTATAAGGCTCTTGTCCTGGTAATGTATTATCGTTTTCGTCCAACTGTTTGTCCAGTGGATTGTACAGCCCAGTGTATTTGTGGCCAGGCAATGTCCATCCTCCTTTTGGTTTCGGTAATTTTCCAATAAATTTGTGGATGTCAATGCCGCTGCCAATTACCTCACGGCGATTGCATGATTGACAGTACGTAACAATTTTATCTTGTTCGATACAAAGATCTTTATCACAATCACAATTACATTTCATTTATTTTTTTTTAAATCGTCGATAAAAATTCTTTTGTTTTGGTAGGTTTATGTCAATTTTTGTGTTTTTGACCAATTTTACCTGTTTTTTTTTTTAAAGGGAAGATGATTAAAAAATCAAAGAGAATCAGTCCGATTTCTTATTTTTTGAGGATCAAACTTCGAGGGGGTTAACGGGAATTTAACATTGGAAAATTAAAAAATCAATTCTATCTGGTCTCAATCCAATTTTTTTCCACAATTTTCCACAATTTTTCAGAAATTTCAGACAAAAAAATCCGGTAAAAACCAGTAAAAATCTACTTTTCATTTTCCAATGTTAAATTCCCGTTAACCCCATCGAGGTTTGACCCTCAAAATGTAAGAAATCGGACTATTGGACGGAGACCAGAAAAAATCGATTTTTCAATTTTCCAATGTTAAATTCCCGTTAACACGCTCGAGGTTTGACCCTCAAAAAATAAGAAATAGGACCAAAAATAAAAACAAGTGGGTATTTACCTTTGTCAATTAATCATCTACCAAAATAACTTTCAGCTCCAGTTGTTGATTTCAGAAACATACTTTTTTTCTACCACAAACAGCACAAATGCTTTTTAGCATTATTCTATTATTTTTTGTTTTTTCCGTTGTCTCATCTTTATTCTCTTTTTTTTTTGTTGTACATTTGAGACAGTATGTTGACATTTTTATATTAGTAAGTTTAGATAAAATTGACTGCAATCTCATCTTATGCGTGAGAAGGTTGCTTGTCAAATTGCAAAATAAACTTCAAAAGATCAGGATCTCTCGGCATCTGTCGGATAAACATAATGCAATAATAACCATAGACGGATGTTCCAACCGGCTGTAGTTGATCAGATGAGTAATTTATTTTTTTAAATTTTTTAAAACTATATTTTTTTTTATTAGATCACTCGGAGGAAGTCGGAACGAATCAAAATAATTATTATCGTAGACAGCAACCCAATGAGTTCCTGATCCATCATTAAAGTTTTGTATGTTTATGATACACGAACCATCTGCTGGTACATTATCTAATTCGTCTTTGGAATATACTCCGCAAAATCCGACAACGTCATTCAATTTTTCAATTATATCAAAATTACTTACCGGCGTCTGGTACCTGGTAGAGTCATTCCACGTCCTATCCCTAACAGATTTGGAATTAGACTGCCTGCTAACCCCGCTAAAAGTGGAGCGAAAGGAATAATTCCTCCTTGTTTTGTTTTCCTTGGCTCTCGAGGACACTTCGTCATCGTTTTCTTTTCTTTTTAGATTGTGTCGCTTTGACTTTTATTTTTTATTGTTACATAAAACAACGTACCCCCAACCCCGCTTAGGAAATGGATGCGGAATCGGGACATTTTCATATAATTATATTGATACATGTCCCGATTCCGCAAACACTTTGGGCTTGAGATAAGTAAATAACTGTCATTAACTGACTTTCCGTTAGCTTGTGTTTGTCACATTGTAACTTTGTCACGATAGATTTGTTTAATTCCATCGTCGGATATCGCTTTTCTAGTTGCTCCAGATACTGCCCCTGACGCTGCCGTTAGTCCAAGTGTTCCTAACACTGGTAAAATTTTTGGTATTGCACTAGCTATTACAGAAAATGCTGGTCCAAAAAATCCGTCGTGTTTTGCCATCGCTGTTATTTGCGCAACAGACAGTTTGAGCACAAACGGATTTTCCCGATTAAGTTTATTGATTTGCTGTTGCGTCAACATTAGCTTTACCTCAGCGACTTTGTCAGTCCCTGGGGATATAATTAGAGAAACAGAATTACGTTTGGCAACCGATGCTGATAATTATTTTAATTGACCGGGCGTTAGGTATATTTCTCTGGTTGTGTATTCCGTTTTCATTATTTATACTTGTTTGTCACACAATACTTGTACACGAATCACACTTGTACAGTCATTCTTCCCTTGGTTGCATCAATTGTCAAGAATCTATCACTAACAACTAAGGCATATACGTTATGCTGTTCGGCTGGCAGTACGCCAAGCGTCCAAGTGACTTCAATATGAACAGTTGATCCAGTAACTCGTTCAGAATGCTTTGATATGTCAAAATAAAAGATAGGATACAGTGATCGATATTCTTCTACTGATATCTGAGATCCACTGTCCGCGTCCTGATATTTTTGCATAGCCTCCACAAGGTACATATATGGCCGAGATATGTTTCTGGTGGCGTTCACGGCAACATTGCATCCGACTGCAAATTCGGGATATTGTTTAGAATTTATTCTAACAAAGATTCGTCTGACATCAGGGTTATCAAATACGGAGTTTTTCATTTCTTGATTATTACTACCTGCCTGTCGCTGAATACAACAAACAAATATCGAGGTAATTGTTCGCTAAACGTAGTTGTAACACGCCATGTGTAATCAGTTGCCTTAGGAATCGCTGTTTGATAAATTCTGTTTTGCTGAAAATATATTTTTTTTCGTGTACGCCGTCAATAGTGATTCGAGTTCCATTGTTTTAGCTACAGACGGAACAACTCGTGGCATCCACAGCGCTAATCTTGTAATAGCAATCTGTCCTTCAGCTACTCAAGCGGCGTATTATACAATCGTTTTGATCAGCTCGATCTAAAATAAGTGTATGTTTTTATCCCGCGAAAAACTTTGTTACATTCACGGCAAAATCCAAATATTGTACTTAACGGAAGCATCATAGTTATTTGGCTGGATTCTGCGGCAAATGCTTTTCGTTTGGCAAATCCTTCGTTGTATCTTATATTACGTGTACTAATAACACTGTTTATTAAATCTAACATAGTGACTGCATCTGCGACTGCACCTGGTAGTGTTATACTAACATTATTACACGCTTGTGTCAGCGAGACTCTCAGTGTTTGCATCTGCCTCTTCAGCTGGTGGGTCAATGCCAAATTTTACAGCATTTTCTATAAAAAAAATTCTAACGTTTACTAGATCTGCAGCAGCGTCAGCGCCGTGTGTGAGAGCACCACCTGAAATGAATTCGCCTGAAGCAGATAAACCAAGTCCAATATCTTTAAACCACATCATATTTGTGGCCATTAATTTCGAATAATCATCGCTGAAAGAGACGATGTTAAGTATTGTACTCGCTATAGGCAAGTGCATTGAAATATCTTCCAAGGTTTGACTGGCCAGTTGGTACCGTACGCTTTTAAATAAACTCCAACCGTTAATGACAAGTGCAATTTCTGCACCAGCTGCAATATCACCGCCTGTCGCAGTTAGTAATTGACCACGCACTAGAAACACGTCCTCATCTCTTTTGTTAAAAGTTCTGACCCCAGCTTTATTTGGTTTGTTTGAGTTTTCATCTATATACTCAACGTACTCGAATTCTGTCACTGTGTCGTCGGTATCATGTTCTTCGGCAAGATCGAGATAATTTTTAACTGACATTGTTTATTTTATAAACGCCACACAAAATTACAGCAACTGAAAAGCAGCAGGCGTTATTATTTGTCTTGTTTTCTTTACAAGTTTGCGTATTACCTCTTCACCACGTGGTGACAATTTTTGTTGTTGTTTCTATCATAGCTCGTTCTGTTTCTTTTGTTGGTGCAATATCTGATATTGCTCGTTTTATTTCCGCGTTTGAAGGTGGGCTGCCTTTAATTTTATCAGCGATCTTTTGTCCTACTGCAGTGCCAGCAGTGCTAGCAATAGCTTTACCTGCGTCAAGTGCAATTGGTGCTACTTTACGCGCAATTCCTGGGATGTTTTCAGCTATTTTTGTAAATATATTTCCAAAGAATCCGCCCACAATTTTTCTTCTATAAACTTTTGTTTGGTCTCATCTTGTTATTAAATTAGGTTTACAAAATTTATGCGCAATAGCTATGTTGTTACGCGATAGGTGTAAGTAATACGTGACAATTTCATTGTTAAGATCTATTTGTCGTCCTGATTGATCTGTTAGTTGCATTGTTATACTGGTTACTTGATTTTCAGGAGTAATCGGATAGTATATTATTTGTCTAGGAGTAATTTGAATCAATGACCCAGGCGGGACATCTGGCGAAAAACTATAGATTGTTTGACCTTGACTACCCTTGGCTGGGTAAGACCCTACTGCAATAGACCAATTGATCAATATTGTGTTTACTTGTGTTATGTTGACGGGCAGATCTCCGTCATATGATACACTTTGTACTGCAACACTGCCGAATTGTTGGTTTTTAAAGCCTAATAATGATGCGATACTAGTCGCTGGTGAGAAATCGATTATCAAATTATTTTTTAATATGATTCTGGCTCTTAGTGTATTATAGTTTGGAGTCAGTTCAAAATTGTCTGCGGAAGTGTACTTTGCCATCAGCTCTTTTATCGTTTTATTGAGATGAGTCACGTTATACGCTCCCTGTAGTATTTTAACTGATACCCAAGAGCCAGAATTAAATGTAAAGTCGTCGTTGACATTTTATTTTGAATTTGCCATAGAATGCCATACTGTAGCAGAAATTAATCCAATTTCGTACTGTTTACCAGGATCTAGTATTATTGGTGGATTATAGTAGACAGAACCGTTTGTGCTGTCATTCATTTTTTGTGACGAATCGAGCAATAATGTTGTTGACATTATATTTATTTTGTTAGATAAGATCGCTATGTAAAATTTCGTATTAGGATGATGTTAGTAATCCGCTCGATCTAAGATATCCGGTAGATCAATAATTTCGTTGTCGATTTCCATACTTTCATTACCAGCTTCTTTTGATGTTATTAATAATATAAGTCGGTCAACCAGTTCAGCGTTTGATGTAAAAACTCGAACACCAGATCCAGTGGTTTCCTCTGGTAATATATTAGGTCGTTCGCTCTCATACTTATTAAATAGTCTTTTAAATGTCCAACCTTTACCATTACCTCCTGATTTCGATACTGGTCTGCTGTTTTAAATATCATTTCAGCAATAATTCCTTCTCTTATAATATCAGATGCTTGTAAAAATATATTTCGTCTTTGTCAATTTTTTTATTTCCTCATCAGCATTTGACCCAGTTTTCATCATTTCTGTTAATTTTTCCATTAAATTTTTATATTTTTCTTCTGGCCAATCTCGAAGTTTGTCAATGTCTCCGATATTATGTTTGCCAAAAAATCATTATATTCTTCATCTAATAATTTCACCCTAGCTTGTTTTCTATAAATTCGTGCCTTATTTTCAGTAGGCATTATTTATATGGTAGCTTCAGTTATTCTTCTTTGTTCCTCAGCTAACTCCCTAGTTCGTTCTGATAAATTTTTTTATTAACTTCTTTAATTCGGCTGGATTAACCGTCACTTTTGCTATCGCATGTTGAAGTGTAAGAGGGTTGTTCATTAACTCGTCAAATTCAGATCGTCGTAAACCAGGATCATCAATATGTTGAACAAGTTACTCCACAATTTTTAGTTTCTTCTTTTGATCTTTTATCGAGTAGACCTAACAAACCTTTTTCTTTAATTTTTTCTAGTTCTTCTGGAGATATTTGTTGACACTTCAGTTGTTTGCCAATTAACGCTTCAGTAACAGGTTTAAGAAAACTAGCGGCTGTTTCTTCTGCTTGAGCTTGTCCTCGACGAGCTTCTTCCACTTTTTTCTTAATAGCAGCTCGAGTTGTAATAAATTTTTTAGTAATTCAATTTTTTCGTTGATGCTTGTCTATTGTTTATTTTTTATACACTCCACAAAATTCGTCTACAGAAATGTATCAATACAACAAAAAACATCTTAGCTGGATCAAGCGCTAGTTTATCAAATAAAAAGAAATTGTATTTATCTTTAGTTGCTTGATGATATAGTTCAATAAATTTATATTTTGTTACATCACCGCATTGCTCGTTTGCAATATTTCTGACATCAAAATTATCTAGCCCTGGAAACAGTATAAAACATCCCGTGTTTCGCCTAATAAATCTGTCAAGGTTATAAAATGCCTTGCGCAATATAAATCGAATTACATTTTTGTTACGCGATAATGAAAAATGCGACTTGATCTTATTCATCTCCTCGTTGTTTAGAGGAATATCGTCGAATTCAATTATTTTTTGCTCAGACGAATCAAGTTCTTCAACTGGAATTAATTCCTTCGGTTGCTTGATCGTAAATACGTCTTCTCCAGCGTCAAGCTCATCACGAAGTTTATCGTTGTACTCGCTCAATAATTCGTATTTATCCTGTTGTGGGTAAATTGTGTAAATATATACCTCATCGTAGTTAAAGTTATCGTTGAGCAAAAGATTTAATAATAGATTTGTTTTACCAGACTCTGTACGACCAACAATAAGATAATGACAATCTGGAAGTTCGTTATTATGCATATGCCTGATTAATCGTTCGGTATCAAAATTTGATATCGATGACTTCGCCGTTATTGTTATATAATTTTATGTTATATAATTTATATAATATGAGCTATTACACAAAGTTTGGAACAGCACTTACAGGATCTGTTTCCGCTGACGAACCAATAATAACTGATACGTCAAAAAAAAAAAAAAAACCGGCGACAACATGACAGGTAATTTATTAATGTCAAATCAGCGAGTACTTGGTTTAGAAGCTGATTATTCACCACCAAAGGTCGATCTTGGTCAAGCGGTAAGTTACTCACAACTTAAAACGATCGATAATAACAAACTATCATTGACAGGAGGAACTTTAAATAGTAACTTGGACATGTCAGGGAAGAAAATCATAAATTTGGAAACCGCATATCCACCAGCAAACTTAAATCAAACCCAAGCGGTAAGTTATTTACAGTTGAAGTATGTGGAAAATAACAAGCTTGATAAACCGGTTGAACGGTTGCAAGAAATATTAATATGTCGAGTAAAAAAATTATTGGGTTGGAAACCGTACATCCACCAGCAAATGATTATAGTATACAAGCGGTGAGCTATGCGCAACTAAAATCTATTGACGATAACAAGCTTAATAAGACCGGCGATATAATGACAGGTATTCTTGTAATGAGCGTTAATTAAAAATAACTAGATTACCAATAAATTTACCACCAGCTGATGATACAGATGTTATTAGTTATGCTCAGTTAAAAAGAAGCATTCGCCCCGTATTTAAGATAATCCGGTGGACCAATGCCAGGTAACATAAATATGAGAAATAACAAAATAACGACGACATATGTTCCAGTTAACCCTAATGATCTAACAAATAAGGCGTACGTAGATAGTATATCTAGTGGTGGTGTAAAAAGAACTAAAAACAATGTTGGATATATTCCAACACTTTTTAAGGCAACTGATAACCGAGTTGGGTTTGAGGTAAGCGCATCAACACATTACCCTGAAAATTATCCTCATTATGCTTTCTCTGATAGACAAGAATGGACGACTAATAGTGAAATCAAAGACTTTTGGATTAAAATTAAATGTCCTGTTTCAGTTGATATTTGGCAATTTCATCTGCGCGGTCGACTAAACTCTAGTGTTGGCGAATTTATAATTGGCATTGGAAGGATCAAACGATGATATTGACTGGGCAATATTGTACAGCACAGAGAACACGTATATTTCAACAACACAATATTTTATAATTTCAGCTGCGAATACTGTTAGCAAGTTCTTGTATTTTCGAATTTATGTTGTCACAGGTGAAGATCCGTTTCCAGGATTGACAGCATTTCAAATATACACGCTCGACGATCAAATTTAATCTAATGTTATAAAATAATGTCTGAACTAGCAGTCATAACCGTTGCGAGAAAATTTTACAATAATATTTTTAACCGAAACAAAAGTGTTTATACAGAAGATGTTGACGGAAAATCAGCAGCGGCAAACCCAATCAACTACACGAAAAAAGATCTAGATCTAAATCATACAAATAATTCCATAATTGTACTAACAAAAGCCCAAGATAATTTTATTCGTACCATGTATATGCGAGGACCACAACTAACAGAAGCAATAAGAAACTTTGATATTATAAGTAGATACTGTCATCCTGATGATTGTCTAGAAGAAAAAAAAGTTGAAATCCTGCTAAAAAAAAATATTGCTTGAGCTTGACAAGGAAAATATAGATTTGATAATACAATCAGATCGAATTAAAGCACGAGCTTATGGTGGAATAGTGCAGGAAGAAAAACGAGTAAACGATAATCATGATCGTCTCGACAAACTAGCTGAAAAGAAAAGAAAAAAAATAAACAAAAACAAAATCTTAAGCGACAGTTTTTCAAAACGGAAATATTTTTTTTTTTTTTTTTTTTTTAAATCGGGATGTATTATCACGACAAGCAAACCATACTTAAAGTTGTTGGTAATATATTAGCAGATGCAACGTTAATGATCAAAGCGCACTCAAACGCAACTATACCAATGGTAAGACCAGGTAATTCACCATAATATGATCCAATTATTGTTAAGAAATCGCTGAGAGAAAATGAAAACCTTAACAAGGAAGTTGATGATTACGATGATGTTGAGCGAGAAGAGTTTTTCAACGAGGTTGAATC
Source organism: Megalonaias nervosa (assembly GCA_016617855.1). NCBI lineage: Eukaryota > Metazoa > Mollusca > Bivalvia > Unionida > Unionidae > Megalonaias > Megalonaias nervosa. The sequence goes on from JAECUM010015505.1 coordinate 14,657, forward strand.
AGTACACATTACAGAGAAACTTAATTCTTACTACAACATACGTGAAACAGACGATGATCCACTGCCGTCTCTCCAACGCTCTAGGCAATTGTCATTACGAAATTATTACACCGAAGTTGATAAATTTTACACACAACCCTACAGCAAACTACTAAAAAAAAAAAAATAAGTATATTAGTTCTAGAAAAAGATAATATAAGAAATAAAAACTATATTAGAAAAGTAATGCTGATAAATTTTATAGTCGCATACGCAATTATCAGACAACATCTAGTTCTAAAAAATTTTACGTTGGATCAAATGAGCTTGGTGCTCGTCTTTATCGATAGAACAGAGAGTGAATGTAATAGTTTAGCAAATGAAACAGAATGATATTATAATGAATTATACTTTTGGAGAAGTTTTAATTCCTACAGTTGGTTAAAGAAAAATTAACAGATGAACCATATGAGGATACTTCATCGGATGTTTATGACAAGTATAAAATTTTTTTAGCTGATCCTAACAATAATAAGTTTCGTGAATTTCTTGATTCAATTGTTGGTGATAAAACTTTTACTATCGTGTAAAAATTGTAAGCAAATATTGTATAATGAAAAAAAAAAACCCCAAAAAAACAGATCATCCATTTCAATCATATTTCAGATAAAATTCCAAAACAAAGATATGGACGCACTAATGCAATATTACAAATTTTATTATAAAAACTTTTGGTGTGTAAAACAATGTTACAAGTATTATAGTAGAATACTTCGAGTAATATCATATTTACCACTGCTAATGACTGGCTCTGGTATAATTTCGAGTGGCGCATCATTAAATTCGTTTTGTTAATAATATCTGGTGTTGGTATTTCTCCTGCGACAGCGTGTAAAAAAATTGAGCCTCGACTTGAGACTAAAAGAATGCTTGTAAAACAGCGAGTATCACTTATAAAAAATTACTTGATCAAATTCGACCTTATTTGCGAGGTGTAAAATATGATATGGATGATTTAATACGAGAGTTTCGTATTATTGACAGTATGTTAACAAATAATTTACCAATGAGAGTTAGTAAGTATGAAAAAAAGTATCAAAAAAAGTATGGTTGGCCATCACCAGGTCCCTAGCCTAAAATGGGGTCTCTGAGCCAGAATCCTCTTGGGAGTGAAAATGGGAGAGGGATTGGTGGGGTCTCTGGGACAGGGAATTTGTACTTGTTTGGACCTAAAAATGGGGTCTTTGATCCAGAATCCTTGTTTATCCCTACTACTGCTAGCAACCAAAAACAATCAATTATTTTTTGCATTCTGTAAAAGTCGTGTAAATCGATCTGACGAGCTCAGAGCGGCTGGGGCACCTCGTAGGAACTTCACTTAGGGGTTCACGCGAGTTACAACCACATATGCATGCAACTGCTCAGTGGTTAAAGTAATGGGAAATATATAAGGTGGCGCTCTACAGTTTCGTATTTTGCATAGGTTAGAATTATAAAGAAAAAGAATTTCCCCGGGTGTCCTCACTGGTTAAACTGGCTATTTAAAATCGACCTTGTACATCTTAGGTATTGTTCAAAGAAACGCGTCGACTTATTTATCTACGAAAAAAGGCAGACACTCAATCCATGGCAGCATAATTAAACCATTTTTCATTTGGCCTTGTCCTAGAGCATAGCTCATTAACACCAGTGAGTACTATATGGTCCATTTTCAAACATAAATGCATAGAAACTATCAACACCTTCGTACCTTCTAAACATACATCTACAAGCTCTAATCAGCCATGGTGTAACCGATCCATACGTCGCCTGACGAAACAGAAGAAGACAGCCTTCAAAAATGCATGCTCTACAAGACTGCAACAGAATGGGAGAGATACAAGCAAATTCAGAAGAACACTCAGTCAGCATGCAGGAACGCCCGCAACAATTACATCCACGACACAGTTAGCGAGCCGGGCACTAAGAACAAGAAGCTCTACATATACATCAAAAGCATGAAGCGTGACAGCTCTCTTGTGGCTCTATTGAGGAAGGATGTTATTATCAACTCTGACACCAAATACAAAGCTGAGATCCTCAATGATCAGTTCTCTTCGGTCTTCACTAACGAAGACTGTGACAACCTTCCTCAGATACGATCAACTTCTTCTCCAACAGCTCCTCCACTTCTTATTTAAGCAAAGGGTGTGAAGAAACTCCTAGAAAATCTGAACCCACATAAAACAAGCGGTCCAGACCAAATCTCGTCTCGTTTCTTGAAGGAAATGGCGCCAACAATTACACCAGCTCTCACCTTAATCTTTCAAGTATCACATGATTAAGGTCAAGTTCCAGTAGACTGGAAGGGAGCGTACGTCACTCCATTATTCTAAAAGGAAGACAAGAGTAACGCCGCCAATTACAGACCAGTGTCCTTGACGTCAGTTTGCTGGAACATACTATCCACAGCCACTTGATGAAGCATCTGGAGCAAAATAACATCATTTGTGAGCAACAACATGGCTTCAGAAAGAAAAGATCATATGAGACCCAGATAATTATTACTGCTCACGACTTTGCACTCGGATTAAACAATAAACAACAGATAGATGCAACCTTGCTGGGCTTCAGCAAAGCGTTCGATAAAGCGCCGTATCAACGCCTTACAATAAAGCTCCAGCACTACTGCGTCAGAGACTGAACGCTTGCATGGATACAGAGCTTCCTAGCAGATAGAAACCAACATGTCGTGCTTGACGGATTTATATCATCAACCTCCCAAGTGACCTCAGGTGTCCCACAGGGAATAGTGCTAGGGCCTCTCCTATTCCTAGTATATATCAACGACCTGCCATCAAGAAGTCCTCAAGAAGTTACAGGAGTGGGAGAGAAAATGGCAAATGGATTTCAACTCGTCCAAGTGCGAACACATACGCATAACCAACAAGCGAAAGGTCATTAACACCTCCTATTCTATCCACGAGCAAATCTTGAACGAGACCAACAGAGCCATGTACCTTAGTGTCGTCTTGGACAGCAAACTATCTTGGAACTCTCACACAGACTCCGTAACCAAAAAAGTCAATCAAACGAGATCTTTTCTGCAAAGAAACCTGTCATCCTGCCCAAAACGCACCAAGGCCTGCTATTACAAGACGTTCGTACGCCCACAGCTCGAATACGCTTCTACAGTATGGAACCGACAGTCCAAAACCAATGCAAACTAGAAATAGTCCAAAAGCGGGCAGTAAGATTTTGTCACAGCGACTACCGACGAACCAGTAGCGTCACAACCATGCTGATGAACCATCAGTAGGAAGACCTGAGAACCCGACGTCAACAGAACAAGGTCAACATGATGTACTGAATCATTAACCAACTGGCTGAAATACCAACAACAGGGCACTAGATCCCCGTAAAAGCATCAGCCTAAGGACATGCCAACAGGTACGGGGTACCATACTGTTCCGTGGACGCCTATAAGACCTCCTTCTTCCCCACATGCATCCGTCTCTGGAACTGCTTGCCAGAGACAGCCATTGCAGATCCTTCTGTTGATACCTTTAAGGTCCACATCGGCTCTGCATGTCCCATGTCTTAGCATGTACACCGTGTTATTTTATCCTGTTTTTAACTCGTACAAAGAGCCTTTCTTCGCATATGTACATAGTTCACCACAGTGCGACTATACCTGGATATAGGCCAAGCACTTAATCTTAAGGAGAAGACGAAGAGAAAGAGATCTATATAAAGTGAGCTAGGGCAACGATCGCGCGATCACCATCAAGAATCGTTCTAACTGGTGATTAAATTAATAATTGTTTGCTATTTTCATCCCCATCCCTATTCCTTCCCGGGGTTGTACATAAACAGATTATATTTGAATTTGTTCGCATTCGCAACTTGCATAAGAATCAGCACACTTGTCTCGCAGAATAATCCCATCCCTTTCCATTACGAGTGATGTACAGTCTAATCACTTCTAGCATGCGATGGAAAAGGCCGAAGATATTCCGATTGACAATAACCGAGGACATTCCGATTGATTTGGTAGCTGTAAACAATCATGGCGGACACAAAACGAACTTTTCGAAGTCCATCTAAAACGGTAACTTATATGAACAAAAATACGCAAAGTCATGATATTTTTCAAGTTAAATTTAATTGCACAAAACATATATTGGTACCATCTACCCTATGCTTTAGGAAGCACATGCAAATACAGCATTGACTGACAAAAGACCGCCAATTTTGTTCTGCACGGGCACGTAAACTTCTTCGTTATGGATACGTAATCTTACTAAGACTGTAATCTATTCGGTTTATGTATGTCTCGATCTTCTTTAACAACAGGATCATTGGTCAGTTATAACATTATTGCGAATAAACTCACACAATAGCATAGGAAGCACGTCATTTATAGTAAAAGGCACACGGGTCATGTCAACGCATTTTCCTGATATAAATTTTTACAATTAATTATACTTTTAAAATATAATCGTAATATAGTAATAGTAATATCTTTATAAGAGTTTATTAAGTCATGGTTTTTGAGTGATCTGCACATCAACTGTCATAACAAAATTTCCAGACTAAAATTATCAATCGTTATGGACATTTACAATGGTAGTTCGGCATTAGACTGGTTCAAGACAGTTTATATTGATTTGAACTATTTCTAGTGCAGGGGGTAACCAGGTATGATTGCGTGAACAAGAAGTCTCATGCATTTTCATTCATCTCCTGTATGGATGTTCAACAGTGAATGGGATAGAGGAGTAATATACAATATGTTTTATTCTTAACTTGTATATATGACATGTCCACAGAATGATAATGTAGCATGATGTAAAAGATAACCAAATAAATCTGAATTGACATCTGTGTTTCTGCTGTCTTTTACTTGTATGAAGGAACATATTTGTATGGGAAAAATAGGTACAGTATTTTGAATGAATTGAAGTAAATACATGGCATACCATATGGAAGATATATACTTAGTTACATAATTGCCTTCAATTTATTGGACATGTGTGCCTTTTCTTTCTTGCAGGTGTTTTCCCCGTTTTGTTTATAAATGATGACATTGTCGTGTGTGTGTTTATGTTTGTAGTACAACTTCTTCCCTACCACAGGCACTTTCCCTCTTACATCATAGCACGTGACAAAACAAATTTATATAGGATTACCTGACTTGCCTGACTGTGCCTAAAAATGTTGATGTACATTATGATTGAATTAACCATTAAGCATTTTTTTGAGGAATTTATACAATAATCTTCAATGGAATTTTGATGGACATGGTGCGAATAAAGTGAAAAATGACACATATAGCTGCAAAAAGTGACTCAGATCACTTACACGAACTATTTGAATTGTACTATCACTGTTACAAGATAAAAGTAATTTATTTAACATTGGTAGCCTGGTTGAAATATGTAACACAATAGCTCTATATGAGCAATTTTTCATCCACATGATTTCAGCAGATTGATCGTTTCCAAAAGTTTAGACTTAATCCCTGTAGCAACTAATACATTGAAAATGAGTCAGTCATATTTGAGTTAGGGAGTTGTCTGTTAAAATCATGCTAAAACATATAGATGAAATGAGGCATTGCATAGAAACACAGAAAACTCTGAAACAAATTTAGCTTGTATATACAATAAGATATCATTTGTTATGTATCACAAATTCATTCCTTTGATATCTTAATATTACATAAAACAGTAGATGGATTAAGAACTGTACTAAAAACTGTGCATATGTGAGATATTCTAAACAAAATAAAAATGCAGGCAGCGTGTCATGATACTTTTATAATTATATTTCAGTTGGAAATAATTTACTTTTGACGCAAATACTACCCTTTGGTAATAACAATTATGAGATGCTGTTTTTGATATAGATATATTAGTTGTAGTAATAAATATTTTATTTGAAATTCTGGTTTGCTAAACTGGTATATGTCCTACTGTTTTGTTTTTCCAAAAATCTGATTGTGTGCATAATGTTATTGAAAACATAAAGTCACGAAGACATTTTAATTTTGTGAGTAAGATTTTGCTTATTGGATTATGTACATGTGATCATTTTAGCTGTTGTGGAGTGTTGTTTCATCAAGACAACATGTGATCATTTTAGCTGTTGTGGAGTGTTGTTTCATCAGGACAAGTCCCCTCAGTTGTTTTAATAATAAACATGTGTCATAAACTGAAAAACCACATGTAATGACACTTGAAAATACAGTGATTAATTGGAATATTAAATCATTACAGTGATTAACTAAATCAGTTGTTCATCTTTATTGCAGTTGTTGTTTCTATAAGTGAATAAAATCAAAATGAGATCAAACTAGTGTGGTCAGGTGGAAGTATAAGTACAGAAGTTATATTACACTGTTTATGTTAGGTTGAATGGCAGCATTTAATTTTTTCATTCTTAATTGATCTCGTAAGTTTTAATTCATAATTATAGGAACAATATCGATATACCCCTTCCATATGTGTTTCCTACTGTACACTGGTTTTAAAATTAGGGTAGGTAGGATTTTTCTTTTTTTCTTAAACATTATATATATATATATATATATATATATATATATAATGATTAGTATATATATTGCACTATGTTTTTTACTATCAGGGAGCTGGAGTGCTATGGTTGGCATTGTGACACAGGGATGGTTGGCTGACCAGAAACACATGTTTTTGTCGAATAATAAAACATAATTTAATAAAAAATAAACATTGTTTAGATTATAATATGTTTAGGTAAAATAGTTATAATGACTACATTTAATTGATCCATTCTTAACTGATCCTCTTTGTCCAGAGATCAGAAGTAAATAACTTAATTAAAGTATATTAAAAAAAGCAATTATTTCATGTTTATGGCTACACAGTTTGGTACTTTAATTTAAAATCATAATTGTACAACAAAAAACATGACAAACAAGATACTAATCTTAATTAGATGCTTCATTATTGGTCAGTATTGAATGAAGTGTCAGTATTGTTTTTCATGCAAAGCCTTGTTACATTTACCTCACCATTATGTGTGTCATGACTTGATGAATCATGTGAGGTATTTTTCTTTTACAAAAGTGATAAAAATCTGTAAAGCTTTGTTCATTTAGCTAGGCTCTTTAATGAGTCATGGAAGATGGCTGAATTTTATGGTAGATATAAATCTGATCAGTGGTAAAAAAATCAGATAGCCCAAAGTCTGGGGCCTCTCTAATTTCAGATTGAGCCCCTCCTGTATCCAAGTGAGGAGCCCATTAGGCTTGTTGAAAAATCTAATTTACCTGAGAAAGCTTCAGTCGCACTGATGAAATGCAGAAATTTATTTTCAAGATGTTGACCTGCATTATATGGCGTGCCATGCTAAAAATACAATTTTTATTCCCAAAACCCCAGACACAGTCATTTTTCGAAAAATAAGATTTTCATTAATCTTCAAAAATAGAAAAGGAAGTAAGACCTCAGTACATGCCTTTACATGTCAAGCAGTTTCAATAAAGGCAATTAAAAGGCAAAGAGGTATAAACCACCATGTTGTGGCTTACTTAATTGGCTCACAAGAGCTATTGTGGTGTTTTTGAAGACTGCAGTGGGTGAACCCATGGTGCTAATTTGCATAGGTAAAAAAGACCACAAAGTGGAACAACCCATTATAAGTAAATCAGACAGATGCTAGATGCATGTAGGTGAACAAAAGTTATTATATATCATTGCCTTGAATAAGAATGCTTAAGCCATCTTTATTAAAGACTATTGACAAGTTTGTGAACATTGGCAATGTTTCTTTGAAGTCAGATTTTACACATATATAAAATGTAAAGCATTATTATTTCACTTGTCAGAATAGTGCTCAAGTGTAATTAATTTTTTAAGGCTATTTAGGAAGCAAAGCAAACAAAAATAAATTTCAGAACTCTTGGCTGACTGAGTTTTACTTTATGAAGCACCCCTGCAAAAGAAAGGGTAGGGGATTTAATTTTTGGCATTTAAGGCAAACAACATATTGACATACATCATTCCTGTGTATACCATGTCTGTCAAAATAGGAGACCACATGTGTGTAACATATTCAACATGCTGAATTGAACATTCTGATTAATTAATTGACCTATGACTTTTAGTATGATGTAGCCATGAAATAGATTGATTGATGGACAATAATAAACAACATGCTTGTTTTTTGCACAGTTGATTTGTGTTGATAAAGCATTACCACTCATACTAGACAGAGGCATTCGATTGTAGTCAGGGCTTGTGATCTTTTTTATAGTCACCAGCCCTGGCCTGTGTCTAAAAATAATTTGTTTTTTTTTAGTTCTGCTGATTGACAAATTGATACAATTTAGGTTGTTGTAAATCATACCATAGAAAGTTTATTCATATGTCTAAACAAGAACTTTAATCTTGGTCTCTCAAATCATTGAACTTCTGCAAATCCTGTGCATTTGAAAATAATGAGTATGATGCCAGCATGGCTGATTTAAATAAAGTCTAAATGAAAAAGTAATCGCCCATTTCAGGTAATTTAATTTTTTGTTTTATTCTTACTTTTTTCAGTGAAGTTGATTCTTAAAACTAAGTGTAAAATGTTACTCATTTGAAATGTCACTTGCATTGAAAAGATGTTTTGTCTGGAATACAGCATGGTTATCACAATTGCTATATCACAAAGGTGGGTCAGTAAAACCTTACAGTATAACTCTGCGTTCAATTTTGTTTGCATATTTTGTCCAGTATATTTTTCATAATGTTTGCTACTTTCTTTTCTGGCTTGTGTTCATAATCAATGCTGGGAATTAGGTTTGCTTGGGCAGCCTATATGGAAATAAATTAAAATAATAAATTAAATGGCCTGTGTTCATAATTAATGCTGGGAATTGGTGTGCATGGACAGTCAATATGGAAATAAATTAAATAATCATTTAAATACATAAAATGTTGTAAGTAATTATTATTTATTAAAAGAGAAAATGGGTAATAAAATTTATTTCCAATATATGAGGAAAATAATATGTACAATGATATGGTATTGTATATAACACACAAACATTTTCTTTCCCAGGATAAAACAACTGTAATAATTTGCACCATCGCAAAATGCACAGTTCTTCCATAGAAAGCCAAACAGAAAATGAAAAGTAAGATACAATTGTTATAAATGCATTAAAAAAAGTAATACAAGTATAAATTTGGATTTTTTTATTTTATCCTGTTAATTACCCTTGTTGTGGTTAGTTTCAGGAAATATAAATAACCCCACAATCATGTAAAAAAAAATTGCAATAATTCTTAATATAAAGTTTAAACTTTTATCTACTTAAACTCAAATACATTTCTGAAGTGCTTAAAAAGAATTTTGAGTCCAAGAGTTTAAATGCTTTTCGAGTGCTCCCACAAATGTTTTGCTGGAGTACATGGAAAGAATTTGAGCCCGAAGTCTGAATTACTTTTTTTAACAAATGTTTGCATACAGCAGCAAACTTTGTGGAGTTATTAGTCTGACATGATCAGTTAATGAGCTCATAAGTTATATATACCATATACTGAAAAAAGGAAATTTTAAGCAGGATGTTAAATGGTACTTAAGTAGCATGTGAAATTTTGATGTTTGAGAACAACTGACATCACAGAATTCCATGCTGTCAAACCAGGGAGACTCAACTTAATCAGGAAAGATTATAGCTTTGATCTGTTGCCTGGTGCAGTGGACTAGGGCAAGAAGGTAGAATTGTAGAATTGTGGGGGATCCAAGGGGTGCCTGCAGAATTATGTTCTTTGGGGACATTTGTGGTGGTCAGCTATTGCATGTAGGCCAAAACATGTTTAGAGGTTAAATTGGAGACTTGTACCCCT
>JAECUM010015506.1:0-26236 GCA_016617855.1 Megalonaias nervosa
TTACTGATGTGTTCCTTATTTGGCTCATGAACATGGTTATGTCTTGTTTGAGTCACAAGGGGTCATTTCCAGTTAACTTTGTCGGAGAAAACCTCAATGTGAGTCCTCAGTGGTTAATTGCTTCACTTTTTTCGCAAGCTCGTTTTCGCAAAGGCCAACCTTAACTTCGTGTTGTGACATTATTTCAATTGTACTATTCAGCTACGACAACTATTAGTTTGAGAAAATAACCAGTTTTTTGACTGGTGCGTTTATGACCCTTATTCGGCCACCTTGTGTCCAACAACAAAATCGTATTGGAGAGGATCACGGCAATGTGTCTGTAGCCGGCGGCAGGGATAGCAGTAACACGTGCATTAAAGTGCTTGTCGACTACGAACTACTTAACCAGTATTAAAGTAATAAACCGGATATAATGTGGTTTCTTTCTGGAAATATCTGCAGACCAATATCAATGTTTTGTTCCTGGTCAATGTACGACCACAACTTGTGATATGCAATTGTTGCGACTTGATTGTTTTCCACATTGACACACATTTCTTTGCACCTTTTAATCGTGGAGAAATTCAGACATTCCTAACTGGTCAAATATCATTACGTTATGGTCTTGTTCCTCGCCAACCTGATATATATATATTGAAACGCCACCACATGTTTTGGTGTGCTGCTACCTTGTTGGATAATTATTTGCCATGAAAACTGATGAATGGCGTTTTGTATTGAGTATCTTGTTAGCGCGAGTAAAGACATCACTGACACGCTTCCAGATCCCATAAACGATTAAAAACGCTTATTTTTGTGACCACTGACGGGGTTATTACTGGCATCCACAATGTTAATTAGACAACGAATACAAACGGGTTGCGGATCCGAAAAGACATATACAAGTTGATAAATATCCTGCAATATATGCTGTACCTGATCGTGTACGTCCTTGTTAAAAATCTTAGTTGGACCAGCGGATTTCCCATAGTTGTCGCTTTAACGGGCGAGTCCAAGAATTTTCGTGGCAATGTCGTCGTTATCCAAACATGTTTCGATTGCCATATCTTCGGTGAGATATCGTGTGCTGATAAATAATGCCATGTTGCAGTTGTAGATAAATCTATTTTGGTACCATCAGCGTAATTCTTATCATTGTCGTCACGTACAAAGTTTTCTATCGATTTCCAAGAAGGATTCACACAGGAGAAAATATCTAGACGTGTCATACACTTGTAATTCTTTTCTTCCACGTTCGCTGGGGACCCTAGCTCGGTACAAATAACACTGAAAAAAGAAAGTAATCCTGACAGTTTCTGACGCGATATTGTAATTGGTACCATCGGGTCCTGCTCGTAAAATTCGTTCGGGAATCTTATACCTTCTGGTCAACAATAACTGTTCTTAGCGACAAAATGTCCGATGTCAATCGATTAATGTGAAGATTTAGTCGATCGAGATGGCAGATGCGAGTGAAGAGTCTTGTTTGTGCATGCAAATTTTAGAGTCTTTGTTGGTTGCCAGCAAATACCTTCGTCGGATCTCATTATTGATTGGTGGAGACGTCAGATTAACGGACTCCCACAGGGGTCTATCCTTTCGCCGACTCTCTTCAATGTTTATATCCACGACCTGCCTGAAACACAGTCGCGCAAGTTCGCGTATGCATACGACATTGCTCTCGGGACCCAAAGCCGCTCGTTTAATGAGCTTGAGGAGGTCCTGAACAAAGACCTGGAGGAAATGACGAACTTCTTCAAGAAATGGCGTCTGCAGCCAAGCACAACAAAGACAGTCTCTTGCTTCTTCCACTTTAACAATGCAAATGCAAGCCGTGAGCTTTGCATCCTCCTCATTGGGCAGCACGTAGAACACGATCCGACACCAACATACCTTAGTGTGATTCTGGACAGGTCACCGACTTTTTGTAACCACCAGAAGAAAACGGCAGCTTAACTGAGCACTCGAAACAACCTACTCCGCAAACTGGCTGACTCAACCTGGGGCACTAGTGCTCAAACACTCAAGTCATGAGCACTAGCTATCTGTTATTCAACAGCTGAGTATTGCGCTCCTGTCTGGGCTTGATCGTCCCATACCAAGCTAACTGACGTCCAACTCAACATAACAATGCACATAATCTCTGGAACACTACGTTCTACTCCTTTACCATGGCTGCCGGTACTCAGCAACATTCCTCCGTTGGCAGGAAACAACCACAAAACTACTGGCTAAGGTTTATGCCAGTGAGAAACTTCCATTGGAGATCACCTCACATTCAGCAGTCCTCTTTGCTTCGGGACATCCAATCTGGTTAGGTCCGTTGCTGGAGGATATGACAGCTATTTCGGCATGGAGTGATGAGTGGTCTTCAACGGATGCTGTAAACCACTCCCTCGTAGCTGAACCATCTGTCTGCTCTCCTGGCTTCAACCTTCCACGACATCTGTGGACCAAGCTGAAAGAGGTCAGGGTCGATGTGCAGTCAGCCTCGTCAGATGGGGCCAGGCAACTGACTCTTCCTGTAGTTGTGGAGCTCTACAGACCATGTCACACATTGCGAACAACTGTCCACTGACAAAGTTAACCGGTGGACTGCAGGCTCTACACCTTGCTGATGATGCCACTGTTAAATGGCTGGGCATGCGCTGCATACGATAAATAACTAAATATTGATCGATACACTGGCGTACGTACCCGTGGAAAGTTCAGTAACATCCCAGATGGTGCCACTGTTTGATGAGATCACAAGCGAGTTATTTGCTTCAAGGATTCCAAACGATGTCGATCGTATGTTACGCCAACTATGATAAACACGCAATAAAAATGGCGTGATCTTGCGTGTGGGAGATTCCCCTGCACTAATTGGCATCGGGAAAAGCACATGGAATTCTGGTATTGTGGACAAGATTGTACTAATCAAAGTGACGCTCGGGATTGTATTTACATACACCCTGAATCGCGGCATTAATTTTGCGTAAGACGCGATGCTCTTCAGAGCTCATCGTCAGTGTTACATGCATCATCGATGTCTTCAGTGAGTTCATGTATTAGCGAGCGAAACGTCCCTGGGGCAAAAGTAGACCACCTTTGCCAAAGTATCTGGTTGATGACAAATTCTACGAAACTATGAAAACGTTTAGAAGAAGCAAATAAAAAATCCGAGAAAATATATTTACACATTGGAGTTCATGGATTATTTGTAAACGTTCGGTAAGACAGTATTAAACTAATAGGCTGATCCTAAACCAAAAGCAGGTCCTGGACCAGAGCTCCAACTCACCTAGTAAAACAATATTTATGTACTTTATGATTTATGTACCTTATGAATTAGGCATTTTTGTTTTGGGGGAGTTGTATCTCAGATTCAGGACCCATCAATATGTTTACTACTGAAATATGTTGTTAAGTCAAATTTATTGTATACAAAAAATATACTATACAAAAAATCAAAAATAACCAGTAGCATCATAAGCGGTTACCATTCCATCAAGGAACCTTCATTGCCTTTTTCTTTGAGGGGATGATGATGTCTTTCTTGTCTTTCAAAGTTTTCTTTTTGGCGACATTCTTTCTGAATGTTTCTTTATGGGGTACTCTTCAAATGAGGTAGAGAGCTCACACATGCTACTGGTTATTTTAGGAGCTCCTTGCATAGACACATCCCCCGGCGAATCACTAAACGAAACGAAACTTTAGAGATTCAGAGGACTGTCTAGGCATTGCGGTTTCATATACCCCACCGCCACCACCACCACCAAATTAAACCCCGGGGTAAGTGCAAAACGCACTCACACGTTGTTCAACGTGATGAGAGATTGTATGAAACTTTGGAGCTGCTGCGGAGCCCCCCATCTTTTAGAAAAATTGGTAATCCAGAACCATACCCATCGACATATGCCTGTTACGGGAACCGAACCATAGACCTTCAGTACGAGAATCCAACATTCCTGCACTGAGCTATGAAATCTGGTTACATGTATACATTCGAGAAATTACTATATACTTACCAGTTACCTGAATGTGAATAGCATTTCATTTTTCTGATTTTGAATAGCATTTCATTTTCTGATTTTGAAAAACATTATTATAAAATTGAATCGCGAAATCTAAAATCTTACATATTTAAAATATATTACCGTCTATTTGTACAGAAAAACGAAAGCTTTGATACAGCGGCTGTGTACATTATAAGCAGAAGACTGCAGTCTGAAAATCAATAGTGCGTTTCTACCAAGCCTTATATATATAATGTGAAGATTCAGAGCATCCAAGTGGAAATCAATACAAGACACTATTTCAATACGGCTTTAGACTCTAAGGTTTTAAAATTACCAAATGATTTTCATTGAAACAGACAGACAGACAATACTGTAATCTTATACACAGTCGAAAATCAATCCACTACACAAACGGACGACAAATGTCCTGATCTACGTTCGACAATTCAAATACCATTTTAAACTAGCTGTAACGGTATTATCTCCCTTTTTCAAACACAAGACAGACGTTTCTAAAGTTTAGGCAAAATCACCAGTACTGTAATGGCCAAGTGCTAGAGTATTAATTCCGTTTTTACAATATCTTTTTTCATCAAAATTACTCAGTCCACGTTTAATAATCGTATCTGTCTCGAGCTTGTGAAGATTGGTTCTGATTACATTTGTCTTAATAAAACTGACATTATTGTTCAACGCTGATTTAAAATCGTTAAATTTCATACATTTTTTTACATATCCACGAGGAATACCTTTCGCTTTCTTTGTTAGTTTATTGTCGTCGAGAATTACGGCATACATTTTACTTCGAAGTCCAACAAACTCTCTCACCGGCACAAACATAAATTCATCTTTCATTTTGCCAAAAACTTTTTCATTCGCATCATCATGAAATCCACTACTTGTCGGATAATCAGATAAATCAAATAAGTCACGGCGCTTGTAAATATCCTCATAGACATCTTCACATTTTATATTATAAACTAGCGAATCTGTATCAGTAAATAGCAACTCTGAATCTGGCCACTGCTTTTTGGTAAAATTATAGTGAAAGTCGTACATCAGCCACTTTGATATATCAAGTACAGCTGCACCAACATATATTGGTTTATTTAACTTTAAATTTGTCTTTCGTCGTTGTATTACAACAAGATTTTCATTAAATATTTTCATGCTGACAAAACCATCATCGTTAACTAATTTATTTCTGCGATTTATATCATTTACAATTTCGATAGAAACTCTTTTTGTAATGTTCTCCATTGTCTTTCCAAAAACTGAGTTATTCATTAACTTAAAAAAGTTTTTCTCAAAGTCGGTCTTAGCAATAGCAGGACGTTTGGTATTTAAGTCAATATAATTAGACATCCACCTCGACTGATTAAATTTTAGCACACGATGGACTTTTCTCAGAATTAGCCCAGCATCTACTGCTTGTTTTAAATTTTTGTAATGCATCACGTAATTTCTTTTATTTAGCAAATTTGGAACTAGCTTATTAACAATCGAATTTTTTGCTGTTGTCATTACTTTTTGTTCAGGTGATAGTAAACTGTAATCTATCATCATAGACTCTGCACAAAATGGGTAGTCGTTGTGTAGATCATGTACCGAACTGGGATAATCTAGATCAACTTCAATAAAATAACTGACATCAGAAAAATCATTGTTAATTTTTCTAGGTAAATCTTTTTCAGTTTCTTTAAGAAATTGATCTGGAGTTATCCAATGAAATCCACCGTACGGCATTGGCTCTAACATTGCATACCCGTACAAATTAACGCAAACTAGATAAATAATATGATTGGATGGGAGATTTTTATCATACTTTTTTTTTAGATATTTATTATTAGCTACTGCATATTTTTTTGTTATGACGCTAATTCCGCCTCTGATACTTTTTTCAATAAAATTAAACATATTAACGTCTGTCAAGAGATCTAATTCTATTTTGCTTGTTTTTAGTAGTGCGTCCCAAGACAATCCTGGAGCGGAATAATACCAACAGGGGTCTAGTCCATAATTGCTGTAGCTTACTCGACGAAAACTTTCAAAAACATCTGCTAGTAGTAATAAATCTGTTTTCAAATATATATCATGATAATCACCAAATGTTTTACAACTAAATTTATTCCAAATTTCTTGTGCATATTTGTATTCATCGTCTGACACATCTTCGCCTTTGAGCTGTGAGTAAAATTTGTCTTTGCTAGGCAGAGAAGTTTCATCAAATCTACTCCAGTCATTGAGATACTCATATGGAAAGATACCTTTTTTTTGGTCAGATCAACATAGTTTTCACCAAAGCAGCTTCGCAGATTATTAAAAGTTCTGCAACCTTTTACGAGCTCATCTATTGATGCTGCCATAAATTGCAGACTGTCAATAAAACGTAATTTTCCGAGAGTAACTGACATATATTTTTCAAACTTATTTGGTATACATTTTATCTTATTATTTAGTTTTAGTTTAGATTTAATTTCCTCATTGCCAAAAGCTTCTACAATGATATGACTATCATAGCCGCGAAAGTTATGGAAAACGACAGGTATAAACTTTGGTGCATGAAATTTTAAATTACAATTATTATGAGCTGCCCCTCTGTATTGCCCAGTTAAATGACAATGATCACGAACTTTATCATGGACTCCGTTTGAGTCTACTAAAGATTTTTCGCAAATATGACAATTTAACCGCTTTGTTAAATTAAAGTTGTTGTTTAGACGTTATTTTCATTGGAGCTGTCTTAAATAATTTGTTAGAAATTTTATAACATCATCTATAAGAGTTTTTAGTAACCATACCGCCGGACTTTCAGACTCGCCATTGCTACATCTGTATAACTTTACTGGACATGAAAACTTATCGTTGACGCAACAAACTACTTTATAAGCTACTCCGCAAGGAACATGTTGCTGTATTTTTCTTGTACTTGATTTATTAGGATTATTTTCAGCGCCAGCACTCAAAATCAGCATAAATAACGAAAGGTATATTTAGCTTATGATCATAATTTTTTAATTTTAAGACTTTTTCTTTTTCACTTGGCATTGTTATTCTTGGAACGTTGACACAGTATTTAAGATGTTCCTGTAGTTTCTCATATTTAGAAAAACCCTGCAAAGATCTGCAACAGAAATATTTCTTCTTTTTATTTTTATTATACTGTCCGCCAACTAAACCGTTAAAGTTTTTTATCGAAACGTAATGTCCTTTATAAAATAATAAATTTATTGTCTTTTGTGTAGCAGTCTCTGAAATATCTCTTGGGTAAACATTTTCTCGCTCATCTAGTCTGAAAACATTT
Source organism: Megalonaias nervosa (assembly GCA_016617855.1). Taxonomy (NCBI): domain Eukaryota; kingdom Metazoa; phylum Mollusca; class Bivalvia; order Unionida; family Unionidae; genus Megalonaias; species Megalonaias nervosa. The sequence continues at coordinate 7,288 of JAECUM010015506.1, forward strand.
ACTGAAATATTGTTTTGTTCTTCAAACTTTGGTATCTGATTTTCTGCCACTGGAAAAATTATTCCGTTAAAATCTAGTTCGTCTTTGTACGGCAAATACTTTTCAGTTCTATCGCTGTGGTCACTCTGAGGATGTTTCGCAGACAAAATTGACCAACGAAAACACTGATCGTCGTTGTTTTTGACATTTATACAGCATTTTTTGTTTTAATTTTTTGAGGGAGATCAACGTAAGAACTACCCCGCAGTACGTTATATCTTGCTGTGTGAATTAAAACTTCCTTTATCATCTCAAATTTCCAACCTGACCCAAATGAAGTAAATTCCTCCAATTTTTTATTTATTTCTTGGTGTATTTACTTTGCGATTGTGGCAATATTTGTTCCAGTTAATATTTTTCGTGATTTAGCCGTTAGATATGGTTCTGAAATTTCGCTGTCGAAACTTGTAGTTTCAAAAATTATATCAAGTATATCTTTTTGAAGCGCATGTAAGTTTGATAAAATCATATGATACTGTACTATTAGTTTGATACTTTTGTGAGCTGCAAGTTCTTGAGCTATAACTGGTTGTAAAAGATGATATAAATTTGTAGAGTTAAAATTTGCTAAAACATTTTGATTATCAAATTTGTAACTGTTGTCGTATCCGGAAAATGCACTAGCAATTTTTTGCGCTTTGATAATGCTCTTTTTAGCAATATCACGCAATTTTAACATTATATATAGTATATTTTATATTTAATTGAAAATTACGTAAAAATCAATTAGAGATATAAAATCCCTATATATATAATGTCAGAAATTCTGAGATATATGAGATTAACAGCAACCGGGCAAGAAACTTATCATGTTCACCCAAAGTACAACTTATATGCAGGTAATGTTTTTGGTTCGGTTATTTGTATAAAATTAAAAAAAAATCTGTTGGTGTTTCAACTCCGGCAGGTATGATAATTTCAGTAAAAGGAGATAATACAGATATGACCGAAAAGATTTTATTTATAGTTCGTTTTGTGATGACATCCCAGCTGGACAGCGAGTCTATAGAGTAAATGGCTCGATTAGCGATGACAATATTGAAAATTTATCATTACAAAATGAGTTTCAGCCTCATAAATTATTTGATCTATATGAGGCTAACGATCGCGGAATTATTCGACATAAAAAAAACTAAAAAAGTATTAGGAAATTTGAATAGAGATGGATATTTACATGTGATGGTACGTGGAACTAAAACTGATCAAGTTTGTTATTACAGTCACAGATTTGTGTTTGAAATTTTTAACGGAGCTATTTTAAATAATTAAGCATTTTAAAATTCATCCACAGCGAGTAAAAGATGTGGCTGATGGCGTACATAAATCAACAACGTCAACGTCAACATTTGATAGATTTAGTTTCAGATATGATGATTAATTATATTTCGTAATTCTGTCTTAGTAAGACAGCTGTGGGCAAACATCAGAATATCATCGCGATCAAATTTTAGTGTTATAAACGCACAATCGTTAAGTTTATTTTTTTCTGCTGCTGTTAGAAGTATTCTATCATTTTTGCCTAGCGTCACATTCACATTAACAGAATAAGCACTATCACCCGACAGACATTTTCTAACTGCCTCAGCTAGTTCTCTGTAATTTAATATATTAACTTTTTGATGATATTTTACTTCTGGAGATTTTGTTTCGCTAGACATTATTATTATAAATTAGACAAAATTATATTATAATATGAACTTGATTAAGCGACTTGCTGATATATATGCTGACGATACAACTATAGATACAATCACTAACGACAAGGTCGCCAGTGATATAATAGACAAATTTTCTAGCTTTAGAGAGGATGATATTTTGATCAACAACGAAGATGTTGATGAAGTAGTTGCTGTCGCTGACAGAAAAAATTACAGTATACCGACAACTGGACGATATAATGTTAAGTATCATATCGCTAAAAAAATTAATAAAATTTCATTTTACTGTTACCGAGCAACAAATATTTTGGCAGCTTATCAAACCTTTTCTTGGTGTAAAAATAATTGGCCATCAAAGAAATATAAAATATGATTTTATTTTTGTTAAAATATTTAATTTAATGCCAGTTGATAATACAAGAAAATTACCTTTAATTTCGTTATGTAAAACTATCAAATGTAAATCTGTACTTGTAAAGTACGAACAAATTTATAATAACATTATTGTATCGACCGAGTTGGCACCCAGCTATTAAAGTTATCACTATATCCTCTCCATTTAACTAAACTTTTATCGCCGCGTTTTCGGATAACTTTTTCAATAACAAATACGTCTTGGGAAGTTTTCTGAAGTTCTTGTTCATAAAAACTACCAGTTATAGGCTTACCCAACAAATCTTTTAACGCATATGTCACTGGTATTGTTAAAAGTACTTTATCAACAACAAATACTTTTTCGCTCCAGTTTGGAGTAAATCCTTTCTCAAATGTTTTCTTTCGTCAGAGAAATTCTAACTTTATCACCAACTTTAAATTTATGTCTTCGATACATGTTTTCCTTTGCTAATATTGGATTTTTAATTGCGTCATCTGGCGACATTTTGGTGGTTCGATGTTTCGTGTTATTGTATTCATCAACAATGTTCTGTAAATTGTCAATATATTTATTTGTATTTTTAGCTGTCAAATACTTATGAATTTTTCCGTTTAGCGTGTGATTAAATCGCTCGACGACAACGCTTTTACCTTCATTTCCTGTAACATATTTTTTAATATTATTTTGAAGCAAAAACTGCTCGAACTTTTTATTAAAATATTCTGCTCCGTGATCAGTCCAGATTCTATTTGGTTTTCTTTCTGCAGTTATTATTTGTTTTAGCGCATCAGTTATCGACGTTCCTGTCTTATCTGAAACTGGCACACTAAAAGCATATTTACTAAAAACATCTACAACGTTAAAAAGATATCTTTTATTATTGTTAAACCGAGCAAGATTTGACACATCAACTAAATCTATCGCCCAGATATCGTCAACGGCATTTGCGACAACTTTACGTCGCGAAACTTTTTGTTTTTAGGTTTGTGTAGCTCTGACGCAAGATCATCATACAGTTCCTTTCCAAGCCCGAGTTTATATTTTGCTCCAATAAAACCCTGCACCAACTTTCTATCAATACGTTCTCGTGGCTTGTGAAGCAGGCCGTTTGCAGGTTTCATATCAAGAAGTTCGTCCAACATTACTTTATCACAGCCGTGCTTATCTTGTTCGTTGTCCCTGTAGCAGATATCATGGCGCATTGCTATTGCATCAACTTGATTGTAAGGCTCTTGTCCTGGTAGCGGATTATCATTTTCATCTAGTTGCTTGTCTAATGGATTATAAGGTCCAGTATATTTATGGCCTGGCAATGTCCAACTGCCTTTTGGTTTCGGCAATTTGCCAATTACTTTATGTATGTCTATGCCTGTTCCTATGATTTCTCTGTTGTTACATTGTTGACAGTATGTGATAATTTTATTTTGCTCAAGATATAAATCTCTGTCAGAATCACAATTACATTTCATTATATATTTTCAGATTTACAATAATAACATTCAGTCGTCTACTAAAATAACGTCGGGACATTCAGCTCCGGACAATTTCCTCAAAAACATACATTTTTCCGCAGATTGCGCAAAGACTTTTCAGCATCATCCTGTTGTTCTTTGTTTTTTTCTGTTGTTTCATTGATATTTTCTGTTTTAGTTTTACATTTGGGACAATATGTTGACATTATATACACAAGTTTAGATAAAATTACTAGTAATTTTGTAAGTTTAGATAAAATTAATTGCAATCTCATCATTGGCGTGAGAAGGATGCTTGTCAAATTGCAAAATAAATTTTAAAAAATTGACACCCAATCCAGAGGATTTGGACATTTGTTTAATGAACATCACATAATAGTATCCACAAGCTGATGTTCCAACAGGTTGAAGTTGATTGGACGAGTAATTTATTATTTTATATCTGGACATATATTTTTTTATTGCGTCACTTGGTGGAAGTCCAAATGAGTCAAAATAATTGTTATTATAAACAGCTACCCAATGCGTGCCAGATCCGTCATTGAAATCTTGTATATTTATCACACTGGAACCTACAGCTGGTACAGCGCTAAGTTCATCTTTAGAATAAACTCCGTGGAAATTTTTTACTTGTTTTAGCTTATCAAGTATATCAAAGTTACTTAGCGGGGCAGTGTTCCCGGCAATTTTAGTCCTCGTCCTATTCCCAGTAGATTTGGCAGTAGACTTCCCGCTACTCCCGCCAGCAACGGTCCTATAAATCCGCCTTTGTTTGTTCGTCGCGATCGCGCTTTTTTTTCGTTGACTTTCTTTTTGCTGTTTTTCGTCGTGGCATTATATTTATCAGTCCACATAAAATTAAACTGAAAAGTTAAACTGAAAAGTTAAACTGAAAGTTTCTTTATACCACGGCCAACAATACCACTGCCGGAGACACTGTTTCTGACGACACCATCGCCTGAGACTGCTTTTTCTGTTGCGCCAGATACTGCGCCAGACGCTGCTGCTAATCCTAATGTACCTAACATCGGCAAAAGTTTTGGTATTAACGTTCTGGCGATTACAGATAGGGCCGGACCAAAGAAGCCGCCATGTTTTGCATTCGCAGTTATTTGTGTGGCACTTAAATTTAAAACAAAAGGTTTGCCGCGATTATATTTATTTACTTGTTTTTTGGTTAACATTAATTTTGTTAAAGTACACGTGACTTTATTGCTGTCGACTTTTAATGATACCTACCTCTGCTTTGCAACAGCAGCTGCAAATTTTTTAACTTGACCATCAGTCAGATATATTTCTTTTACAATATATTTTGTCATTATATACAGATTACAGATTAAACTTGCAAAATTGGCAAAATTGCAAGTAATTTTGTTACTAGTAATTTTTAAACTTGTACTGACATTTTACCTCCTACAGAATCAATTGTTATAGATCTGTCGCTGATCACTAACGCGTACACGTACAACTGTGCTACTGGAACTGCTCCAAGTGTCCAGGTAATTTCAATATCAGCTGTCGAATCGACAGCTCGCTCGCTATGTTTACTAACATCAAAATAAAATATCGGATAAAGTGTACGAAATTCCTCTACTGATATCTGAGATCCGTCTCCAACATCCTGATATTTTTGCACTGCGTCGAGCAGATGCATGTAAGGTCTAGTAATATTTTTATTAGCGTCATCTGCAAAATTGCATTCTATCGCTCGTTCTGGATATTGCTTTGAATTTATTCTAGCATATATTCCTCTAACATCAGCGTTATCAAATATTGCATTATTTTGTTGTTGGTTACCACGTCGCTCCTGCCGCTGAAATACAACAAATAATTGCCTCGGCAGTTGTTCACTTGATGTTGTTGTAACTCGCCATGTGTAGTCGGTAGTATTTGAAACTGCTGTTTGATATATTTTATGTTGCTGAAAATAAATTCTGTTTGTATGTTTTTGCAGCATATCATTTAATTCTGCCATTTTAGTGATCGACGGCGTTATTCGTGGCATCCACAGCACAAGTTTGTTTATGATAAACTGTACATCAGCTCCACCAGCTCGAAATAAAGAATCATTTTGTGCTGCCCGATTTAAAATAAGTGTATGTTTAACTCCACGAAATACCTTGTTATAATCGCGACAAAAACCAAATATTGTACTTAATGGCAGCATCATTGTAATTTGACGTGATCCTGCTCCAAGTGCCTTTCTTCTGGTATAACCTTCATTGTAACGTATATTTTTTCTGACGATAGGAAATGAGTTATTAATCAAATTCAACATTTCAGTGCCGGTTGCAGCCGCACATGGTGGTGTTATTACCAAGATTATTGCAAGCAGCAGTAAGTGAGACTCTTGTAGCTGCATCACCAGCGGCTGCACCTGGTTCGACTATACCTAGCGCAGCAGCATTAATAATAAGAAAATCTCTTACAATTACAACATTTGCAGCAGCATCAGCTCCAGCCACTAAAATAGGTAGACCTCCAGCTGAAAACTCAGGCGATGCCTTAAAACCAGACCCACCACTTCCGGTATCTTTAAACCACATCATATTAGTTGCAGTCGATCTGGAGTAATCGTCGGAAAACGAAATGATATTTAAGATTGTACTTGCATCTTGCGGGTGACTTGAAATATCTTCAACAGTTTGATTGGCCAGCTGATATCTGGCACTTTTAAATAAGCACCAACCTTCATTTATAAGAGCTACTTCTGCGTTAGCCGCAATTGCGACAGGTGGATTAGCTACTGTCATAATCTGGCCGCGAACTTCCAATATTGCTTTGTGTGGCAGTAGCAATACATCTTCGTCTTGGGTATTAAATGTTCTGACACCAGTTTCATTTGGTTCATTAGAATTTTCATCAAGATACTCAATATATTCAAATTCTGTCACAGTGTCATCGATGTCATAAGTTTCTGCTAAATCGAGATAATTTTTAACAGACATTTTTTATTTATTAGATTATATAAAATTTTATTGCGGCGCTGTTACTTTAGATATTAATTGTTTATAATCTGATCGCCTTTTGGTGATAAAAGTTTTTTTGTTGTTGCTATCATAGCACCTTGAGTTTCTTTTGTTGGAGGGATTTCTGATATAACTTGTTTGATTGTCACAGAAACTGGTGGTTTCTCGTCTTTAATTTTATCAGCAACCTTTTGTCCAACAGTAGTTTCAGCGGCAGATGCAGCTCCAGTTGCAAATGCCTTTGACGCGTCAAGTACAATTGGTGCAACTTTATGCGCGATTCCCGGAACATTTTCAATAATTTTAGTAAATATATTTCCCAAAAATCCACCATTTTTCTTCTGTAAAATTTCTTTTTGTTTCATTATATCTGAGGTTGTATAAAAATCTATTGTGCATGTAAGTGTAAATAATAAGTAACAACCTTGTTATTCAGATCCAGCTGTCGTCCAGATTGATCTGTCAACTGCATATTTATTGCTGTTATTTGATTTTCAACATTTAGCGGATAATAAATAACTTGCCGTGGCCTAATTTGCGTGAGCGAGCCCGGTGGAACATCTGGCGAAAAACTATATATCGTTTGTCCTTTACTACCCTGGGCTGAGTAAGATCCAGCTGCAATGGAGCAATTTATCAATATTATGTTTACGTCAGTTATATTTACAGGCAAACCACCATCATACATTATAGTTTGTTCTGCTACAGATCCATATTGCTTGTTAGTAAATCCTATCAGAGATGCTATGTTTGTTGCTGATGAAAAATCTATTATCAAATTATTTTTTAATGTTATTCTGGCGTAATGTGTTATAATTTGGTGTCAGCTCAAAATTGTCTGCAACTCCTCCATTTTTCGTTATTAATTCGCGTATCATCTTATTTAAATCAGTTACGTTGTAGGCTCCTTGCGGAATTTTAAATGTTACCCAAGCGCCAGGATTAAATATAAATTCATGACTGACGCCAGTTTTCACGTTAGCCATAGAATGCCAACACGTACATGAAATTAGTCCAATTTCGTACTGTTTTCAGTATCAAGTTGTATTGGCGGAATATAATGAACTGAAAAATTTGCGCTACCTTTAGCGGCCGTACTAGAGTCTAGTAATAATGTTGTTGACATTGCTATTTATTATATATAAATTTTATAAAATTAGCATTTCAAAATTAAGTCGCGATGTAAAGTTTCGTACTCGTCAGATGTTAATAAATTTTCCGGTCTTAAATGATCAAGTATATCAATAATTTCATTGTCAATTTCAGCACCAACATTTCCAGCTTCCTTTGACGATATCAACAGCATTAATCTGCCTATCATTTCGGCAGTTGATGTATATATTTTTACCCCAGTTCCAGATCTTTTACTCATGCGAATATTCTCATTAAGTTCAAATTCATCATAGAAGTTTGTATATTCAGATTTTTTTATATCTAAATTTCTTCGCTGTAGATATTAAATTATTAGCAATAACACCATCTCTGGCACGTTCAAAAAATGTTTTAAGATCTTCTCCTTTAGCTTCATTAATTTTATCATAAGCTTTCGTTCCATATTTATAAATATCATCTAATTTTTTAATAAAATCATCATATTCATTTTGTGACCATTTACCAATACTATCAACATCTTTAATATCATTTTTTTCCATAAAAATATTGTATTCGGATTTCGTTATTTTATCTGATGTCATTTTTTTTTAATTTGCTCTTTACTTTTAGTTTCCCGTGGCGATATAACTGGTGGTTTTTCAATCTCTGCTGGTAATACAACTGGTATACTTTTTTGTTTTTTAACATCTTTTATGCGACTTTTATCATTTATTTTAAATTTCCTATGAAAATTCCAACCCCTGCCAAACTCTGTGTATCTATTTTCAGTAGCTGTTCTTTGAAATACTCTAGCAATAGTACCAGCTCTAATATCATCAGAGAGTTGCGACATATGTTCTTCTTCATTAGTTGTTTCTAATTCAGCATTAGACGTATGGCCATCCTTCATTATTGCATTTAAATCATTAATAAGTTTATCATATCTTTCTTTTGGCCAAGTTTTTAATTTATCAACATCTTTAATATTATTTTCTTTCACAAAAGTATCATATTCGGATTTTGTTATTTTATCATGTGCTTTTTCTTGATAAAATCGTCTTTTTCGTCAACATTTAAAACCTTTACTGTTAACTCTCCAATTTTTTCTTGTTCTTTTTCAATATCTTCTAATTTTTCTGATAATATTCCTAAAACAGTCCTAATTTCATGTGTGGTTAATTCTGATAATCTTTGTTCAAATAAAATTGGATTATTGATCAGCTGATTTAGTTCATTTCGTCTAGCAACAGGATCAGCAATATTTGCTACAAGTGCTTCGGCTAATTTTCTTCTTTCTTCGTCAGATCTAGCAACAATTTTTGCAGCAGCTGCTTCTTGTTGTTCTTTAACTAATCCAACCAAACCTTTTTCCTGTAATCGCTTAAGTTCTTCATCTGATAGCGGTCTGGTTTCAGGTTGATTCCCAAGTAGTGCTTCAGTAACTGGTTTGAGAATCGTAGCTGTTGCTTCTGCAGCAGTTATTTGTCCACGTCGTGCTTGCTGCACATTTTGCTTAAATGCTGCTTGAGATTGAGCAAGTTTTTTTTAAGATCTTCTATGTGTTTTCTGTACTTTGTTCGTTTATCCATTTTATTATATATAAATTTTATAAAAATTTAAGAGATGAAAAACTATCGAAATCAAAAACTTACTGCAGATAATTTTCAATGCAACAACGAAACATTTTAGTTGGATTATGTGTTAGTTTATCAAACAAGAAAAAGTTATATTTATCCGCTGTTGCCTTGTGGTAAAGTTCGATAAATTTATCCTTTGTTACGTCACCGCGCTGCTCGTTCGCGATATTTCTAACATCAACGTTGTCCAGTCCAGGGAATAATATAAAACAACCAACATTTCGTCTGATAAATCTGTCAGCATTATAAAAATTTTGGGCTAAATAAACAGAATTACATTTCTTATTACGTGACAGTGAAAAATATGATCTTATTTTATTCATCTCTACATTATTTAGCGGAATATCGTCAAAAACTACTATCTTATGCTCGGACGAATCAAGTTGATTAACTGGAACAAGTTCTTCTGGTTGTTTGATTATAAAAAAAATCTTCACGAGCATCAAGATCATCACGAAGTTTGTTATTATATTCGCTTAGTAGCTCGTACTTATCTTGTTGTGGGTTAATTGTGTAAATATAAACTCGATCGTAGTTAAAATTATTGCCCAGCAGTAAATTCATAAGCAAATTTGTTTTTCCTGATCCAGTTCGTCCAACAATAAGATAGTGACAATCTGGAAGTTCATTATTATGTTTATGTTTCACCAACCGCTCTGTATCAAAATGTAATATCGAAGATTTTGCCATTGTTTGTTATACAGTTTTATGTGATACAATTTACATAATGAGCTATTATACAAAATTTGGAACAACATTAGGAGATTCGTCGGCTGTAAGTACAATAACAAACGGCAAGATTGATTTATCTGGTTACCTGAAAAAATCTGGCGACACAATGACAGGAAACCTGTTTATGTCAAATCAACGAGTACTAGGTTTAGAAACAGCGTATCCGCCAATAAATGTTGTTAATACACAAGCTGTTAGTTATGCACAACTAAAATCCGTCGACAATAATAAACTAGATAAATCTGGCGGAACTTTAAGCGGTAACGTAGATATGTCAGGAAAAAAAATAATAAATTTGGAGACCGGGTATCCACCAGCAAACTTAAATCAAACACAATCTGTGAGTTATTTACAGTTAAAGTATGTGGATCATAACAAACTTGATAAAACCGGTGGAACGGTTACAGGTAATATTAAGATGTCAGGTCGACGAGTGTTAGGTTTAGAAACTGTATATCCGCCAACAGATTTAACGGAAGCTGTAAGTTTTGCACAATGAAAATCTGTTGATAATAAACTTAACAAAGCCGGTGACACAATGACAGGTAACCTGTCTATGTTAGATTAAAAAATAACTGGATTACAGACAACCTCGCCACCAGCTAATGAAATTGATGCAATTAGTTATACTCAGTCAAGAGAAGAACTTACCCCATATTTTAAAAAATCTGGTGGACCAGTGACAGGCAATATAAACATGAGAGATAAAAAAATAACTACGACATATGTTCTAGTTAACCTTAATGATCTGACAAATAAAGTGTATGTTGACAGTCTGTCTAGTGGCATAAAACGAACTAAAAATAATGTTGGGTATATTCCAACACTTTATAAGACAACTGACAACCGAGCCGGGTTTGAGGTAAGCGCATCATCATATTGTCCTGAAAATTATCCTTATTACGCTTTTTCTGATAGACATGAGTGGACGACCAACGGAGAAGTTGAAAATTTTTGGATTAGAATTAAATGTCCCATTTCAATCGCTATTTGGCAATTTCATTTGCGAGGTCGATTAAACTCTAGTATTAGTCGAATTTATAATTGGCTGTTTGAAGGGTCAAACAATGATATCGACTGGGTAATATTATACAGTACAACAGACACTTACATTTCAACAACACAATATTTTACGATTCCGACAGAAAATATTATCAATAAGTACTTATATTTTCGAGTTAATGTTTTTGCTGCTGAACATCTGTTTCCAGGACTGACAGCATTTCAAATATATACATTTGATGAACAAATTTAATCCAATGCTATAAAATAATGACAACACAATGGTTTATAAACATTGCGAAAGAATTTTATGACAATATTTTTAACCCCACAAAAAAAGTTGGAGATGATTCACTAGCGGCACGTGCGATAAATACCAGAAAAAATATTTCAATCCCAAGGATAAACTCGCCATCGTCAGAAGAAGAAAAAAAATTTTTTCGTGTTATGTATATGCGGGGACCACAACTAAAAGAAGCAATAGAAAATCTTGATGCGATGAAAAGATACTGCTATCCTGATGATTGTTTGTAAGAACAAAAACAAGTTGAAATTATATTTTAAAAAATATTGCTCGAGCTTGATTTTGGAAATTTAGATTTGATAATAAAATCGAACTCAATAAAAAAAAAACAAAAATGAGCTTACGGTGAAAGAGATGATGTAAAAACATCTATAGAAGCTAGCCATGATTATCTCGACAGACTAGCAGAATCTGTGAGAACAGGAATTAAAAAAAACATGAAGTTATATAATAGTTTCTCAAAACGAAACATATTTAGGTATCTCGGTATGTACTACCACGACAAAGAAACCTTATATAAAATTTCTACTATAACACCAGACAGAGAGTTAATTATTAAAGCATACTCAAATGCAATTTTGCCAATGATGCGAAAAAAAAAGACCCAGGATTTGATCCGATTATTGTTGACAGGTCTCTAAAAATGATCAAACATTTTGACGATGAAATTAGCGTTCTTAATGATATTGAGCGAGAAAAGTTTTTTGATAAAGTGGATCAAACAGAGTTGGAAGAAAAAAATGATTCTTATTACGACATAGGTGAAGCAGACGATATTCAATTTCCATCAATCCAACGTTCTAGACAATTGTCATTACGAAATTATTACAATGAAGTCGAGAAAATGTTCACAAAACAATATGAAAAATTGTGGCTTAAAGTAAATTTTGTTACTGGTTTTAACATTATTGGACTAAAATCACTCAAAAAATTAATGCTAGCAAATTTCGTGGTCGCATATGCAATTATCAGACAACATCTTGTTCTAAAAAATTTCACGTTAGATCAAATAAGCTTGGTATTAGGGTATATTAATGAAACAGAAAAAGATTACAATAATTTGGTAAATGAAACAGATTTGTATCAAGGTGAATCAGAAGACAGTTTTGATTCATATACTTGGTTAAAGAAAAATGAGGTACTTACAGATAAACGATATAATGATACTTCGTCAGATGTTTATAACAAGTACAGAGATTTTATAGCTGATCCTAACAATAATAAGTTCCGTGAGTTTCTTGATTCGATTGCTGGTACTAGAGATTTTAATATTGTATAAAAATATTGTATAATGAAAAAACATATCATCGATTTCAACCATATTTCAGAAGAAATTCCAAAACAAGATGTTGAAGCATTAGTACAATATTATAAATTTTATCATAAAAACCTTTGGTGTGTAAAAGAATGTTATAAATACTACCGTAGAATACTTCGAGTAACATCATATTTGCCATTGTTAATGACTGGCTCTGGTATAATCTCAAGTGGAGCATTATTAAATCCGTTTTTGTTAATAATATCTGGTGTCGGTGTCTCTCTTTCAACAGCATGTTAAAAGATTGAACCCAAACTTGAAACCAAAAAAAAAAAAAATTCTTTTAAAACAGCAAGTATCACCTACAAAAAATTACTTTATCAGATACGATCTTACTTGCGAGGTGTAAAATATGACATGGACGATTTAATACGCGAGTTTCGTATTATTGACAGCATGTTACCGGATATCCTACCAATGAGAGTCAGCAGGTATGAAAAAGATTATCATAAAATCTGGTTACAACAGTAGATGTTTAATTTTGTATATCATTGTCAAATAAAACATCAGTAGTAATCATATTGACGCGTCCTGGATCAGAGATACAACTCCCCAAAACAAAAGTGCCTAATTCATAAGGTACACAAATATTGTTTTACTAGGGGAGTTGGAGCTCTGGTCCAGGACCTGCTTTTGGTTTAGGATCAGCCTATTAGTTTACTACTAAGACATTTATTTATCAAATAGAAGTTTTTTATTTCTGTTTGTCTGGTATATCATTAAACGATTACCAGTATGTAAAAATGACATAATTATACCTTGATATTGTGTGACGAAGCAGATCTTATGTTATTACAATGCACCAGAAGTAGCTCATGATGCTAGTATGGAAAATATAAAATAGAATAACATTTAAACTAAGACTTGTTTCTGATAATAGAATAAAGAATTAGAAGAGGAATCATCATCATATGAAATAAATTCATCAAAAGAAATGTTACGTACAAGTTAATCGTGAAAGTGACTTTGAAGATGAAGGCAAATATGTCAAGGTCATGTCATTGATTAGGTAAGCAAATGCTGCCTATCTTTAGAATTGGGATCATATGTCTTAATATATAATATTTAAAACTTGACATGGGCAACTAAAAGTAAATTAAAGTGACAAAATATCGTTTTATGAAGTGGGAAGATGATGAATACATCAGTAGTATCTTAGAAATTGATTTAGAGTCACATGACTATTTTAAAAATTTCATATTAGCACAAAAAATTTCATAAAATTTATCACCATTACAAAATAAATTAACAGATGGAAGATAAACTAGGTAAAAAAATTGTTTTTCCTAAGTTACTGTGCACAAAGGTGTTGGATTTAAAAAAAACAAAGGTGTTAGATTTGTTTTAAAAAGTCAAACTGGCGTTTAAAATATTTGATAGAGAAGTAAACTATTCTTTTAGAAGTTATAAAGATGAAATAATGTCTGAAGAGATTTTTTTTTAAAACAATATAAAAGCGCATGACCAAAAATTAAATCAAAAAGTTGATATGTATGAAATTTCTTTTCGAAGATGAAGTATATGATCAATAGATCCTATGATCACGAGGTTTCCAATCTGGAGATGTTTAAAATATATCTTTCCGTATACAGTAGCAATTTGATCTAGCTGAAACGATAAAGACTCTTTAGACTAGACATAATATTGAAATAAAAGTTGAAATAATAAAATGGAAACGAAGGCATGTAGAAAATGCCTTGAAGAAAAGCAACTTGATAAATTCTGCAATGGCCATTATTATCGCTGAGATTGCCATTGACACGCATGGAATGCTATAGTAGTAAAAGAAAACCAGGTTTTTAGCTCAGAGACCCCCTTCCCCCTCCAAAACCCTTCTATGTTGACATTTTCTTCAGCTCCGATGATGACTTTCACATGACAAAGTAAGGGGGTCTCTGATCTAGAAACACTTATATTCCTTTACTACTATTAATAAATGTTAGATAAAATTTTTCTCCATGTTCATTCTGCAAGTGGATCTGTACATGAGCAGGTAAGCGAAACATTTGTTTGAGATTATTTTATTTCTAAAATTTAGAGAAAATTTTATACCCTATCATCGTCATATTTTGTTTGATAATTATTTTCGTACTTGCTAACTCTCATTGGCAGAATATCTGTTAACATACTGTCAATAATACGGAACTCTAGTATTAAGTCGTCCATATCATATTTTATACCTCGCAAATAAGATCTTATCTGATTTAGTAATTTTTTGTAAGTGATACCAGCTGTTTTACAAGCATTTTTTTAGTCTCAAGTCGAGGCTCAATTTTCTTACACGCCGTTGAAAGAGAAACGCCAACACCTGATACTATTAACAAAAACGGGTTTAATAATGCTTCACTTGAAATTATACCAGAGCTTGTCATGATCAGAGGTAAATATGTTATTACTCGAAGTATTCTACTGTAATACTTATAACATTGTTTTGCACACCAAAGGTTTTTATGATAATATCTATAATATTGCATTACAGCGTCAACATCTTGTTCTGGAATTTCTTCTGAAATATGATTGAAATGGATGATCTGTTTTTTTTTTTCATTATACAATATTTGTTTAAAGTTTTATACAATATCAAAAACTGTAGCACAAACAATTGAATCAAGAAATTCACGAAACTTCTTATTGTTAGGATCAGCTATAAAATCTCTATACTTGTCATAAACATCTGACGAAGTATTTCTATATCACTCATCTGTTAGTACCTCATTTTTCTTTAACCAAATGTAGGAATCAAACGTGTTTTCTACTTCACGTTCGCAAAAATCTGTTTCATTTACTAAATCACCGTATTCTCTTTCTGTTTCATCAATAAATCCAAGTACCAAGCTTATTTGATTCAAAGTAAAAATTTTGAGGACAAGATATTGTCTGATAATTGCATATGCGACTACGAAATTTATCAGCATTAATTTGTTGAGTGATTTTCGTCCAAGAAAGATAATTTGAATAAAAGTATTTACTCTAAGCCATAATTTGTCGTATTGTTTTGTGAACATTTTCTCTTCTTCATTGTAATAATTTCGCAATAATAATTGTCTAGAGCGTTGGAGTGATGGAAGTGGAACATCATGTTCTTCACCTATGTCGTAATAAGAACCAATCCCTACACCAAATGTTGTTCGATTGACTTCCTCAAAAAACTTTTCTCGCTCATCATCGCTGAGATAACTAATTTCATTGTCAGAATCATTGATTATCACTAGAGATTTGTTAACAATAATCGGATCAAATTCTGGGGTTTTTACGCATCATTGGTAGAAGTGCGTTTGAGTATGCTTTTATAATTAACTCCGTATCCAGCGTCATTCTAACAACTATAACTAGGGTTTCCTTGACGCGGTAGTACATACCGAAATGTTTAAAATTTTTCGTTTTGAAAAACTATCGTATAACTTCTTGTTCCTTTTTATTCCTATTATCTTAGATTCCGCTAGTTTCTCGAGGTCATCATGGCTATTGTTTACTCGTTCTTTTAAATCTACTCTTTCACCATAAGCTCGTTCTTTTATTAAGTTCGATTTTATAATCAAATCTAGATTTTCAAAATTAAGCTCGAACAATATTTTTTCTAGCAGGGTTCCAATTTGTTTATGTTCTTCTATACAATGATCAGGATGACAGTAACTGCTTATAATATCAAAGTCTATTATTGCTTTAAATAGTTGTGGTCCTCGCATATGCATAACGAGAATAATTTCTTTTTTTCTTCTTCTGACAATGGAGAGTTTATCATTGGAATTGAAAAAATTTTCCTCCTATTTATCACACGTGCTGTAAGCGATTTGTCCCAACATCTATTTTGGGGTTAAAAATATTATCACGAAATTCTTCCGCAATGATTGTAAATAATTGTAACATTATTTTATAACGTTAGATTAAATCTGATCATCAAGTGTGTATATTTGAAATGCTGCCAGTCCTGGAAACGGATGTTAAGCAGCCATAACATAAACTCGAAAATACAAGTGCTTGTTGACAGTATTTTCTGTCGGAATCGTAAAATACTGTGTAGTTGAAATATACGTGTTTTCTGTACTGTATAATATTACCCAGTCGATATCATCGTTTGATCATTCCAATCGCCAATTATAAATTCGACCAACACTAGAGTTTAATCGACCTCGCAAATGAAATTGCCAAATAGCGATTGAAATGGGACATTTAATTCTAATCCAAAAGTTTTCAACTTCTCTGTTAGTAGTCCATTCTTGTCTATCAGAGAAAGCGTAATGAGGGTAATTTTCAGGATAATATGATGATGCACTTACCTCAAACCCAACTCGGTTGTCAGTTGCCTTAAAAAGCGTTGGAATATACCCAACATTATTTTTAGTTCGTTTTATACCACCACCAGATTGACTGTCAACGTACACTTTATTTGTCAGATCATCAGGGCTAACTGGAACATATGTTGTTGTTATTTGTTTGTCTCTCATATTTATGTTACCTGATATTGGTCCACCGGATCATTTAAAATACGGAGCAAGTGCTCCTTTTAACTGAGCAAAACTAATAGCATCAGTCTCATCAGCTGGTGCTAGTGAAGTTGTCGGTAATCCAGTTATTTTTGAGTTATTGCTCATTACAAAGTTACCTGTCATTGTGTCGTCAGCTTTGTTAAGTTTATTATCGTCCACTGATTTTAGCTGCGTATAACTCACCGCTTGTGTGCTATTAACATTTGCTAGTGGATACTCGGTCTCCAACCCAATAATTCTTTTACTTGACATGTTAATATAACCTGTGAGAGTTCCACCGGTTTTATCAAGCTTGTTATCATCAACATACTGCAACTATAAATAACTTACAGCTTGGGTTTGATTTAAGTCTCTTGGCTGATACGCGGTTTCTAAATTTATTAATTTTTTTTTTCCCTGACATATCCAAGTCACCGCTTAAAGTTCCTCCTGTCAGTGATAGTTTATTGTCGTGAACAGATTTAAGTTGTGCATAACTAAAAGCTTGTGTTTCAGCAACATTTATTGGCGGATAATTTGTTTCTAAACCTAAAACTCGTTTATTTGACATAAACATGTGTCCTGTCATTGTGTCGTTTTTTTTTACTAGCAATGATGTATCAGTTATTATTGATTCGTCAGCGGAAACAGATCCTGTAAGTGCTGTTCCAAACTTTGTGTAATAGGCCATATTATTTAAACTATATAACATAAAATTGTATAACAACAATGGCGAAGTCAACGATATTAAATTTTGACACCGAACGATTAATCAGACATAAACATAATAACGATCTTCCAGATTGTCATTTTCTTATTGTTGGTCGTACAGGCTCTGGCAAAACAAATCTATTGCTAAATCTCTTACTTAACGATAACTTTAACTACGATAAGGTATATATTTACACAATTAATCCTCAACAAGACAAATACGAGTTATTACGCGAATACAACCATAAACTTCGTGATGAGCTTGACGCTGGTGATGATATATTTATGATCAGGCAACCAGAGGAATTAATCCCTGTCAACGAACTTGATTCGTCCGAGCATAAAATAATTGTGTTGGACGATATTCCGCTAAACAACGAGGAGATGAATAAGATTAAGTCGTAATTTTCGTTGTCACGCAACAAAAAATGTAATTCGATTTATCTCGCGCAAGACTTTTATAACGTTGACAGATTTATTAGGCGAAATACGGGATGTTTTATATTGTTTCATGGACTAGATAATGTTGATGTTAGATATATTGCAAACGAGCAATGCGGTGACGTAACAAAAGATAAATTTATTGAATAATATCATCGGGCAACTAGAGACAATTACAATTTCTTTTTATTTGATGAACTAGCGCGTGATCCGGAAAAAATGTTTCGTTGTTGTATCGACAGATATCCGTAAATGAATTTTATGTCGCGTATAAAAAATAAAAAATGGACAAACATCAACAAAAATTGATTTACTAAAGAAATTTATTGAAACTCGAGCTGCTTTTAAGAAACAAGTGACAGAGGAACGTCGAGGACAACGTGTTGCAGAAGAAAAAACCACCAAACATTTTAAACCTGTTACCGAAGCAGTACTCGATAAGCAATCAGAATTACAAACATTATCTCCAGAAGAACTAGAAAAAAATGAAAGAAAAAGGGTTGTTACGTTTACTCGAAGAAATATCAGAAAAAGAAACTTAAAAAGTTGTAGAGAAACTTGTAGAACATATTGTTGATCCTGTTGCACAACAGGCTACATTTGACAGATTAATAAGCAACCATCTTGAGATCCAAAAGTCTATTGCAAAATTGGCAGTTAAGCCAGCCGAGTTAATGGAGTTGATACAAAATTTATTAGAGCAAACTCAGAAACTAGCTGAAAAACAAAAAA